>PVIR01009518.1:0-52795 GCA_004026965.1 Petromus typicus | reverse complement strand
TGACTTTGAATCATTTCTACTTAAATGGACATACCTTGAGGATATCCTCATAAGTGAAATAAATAGGGCACAGATAGGTACATATCGCATCTTTTCTCTGGTATGAGAAAATAAAGATGTAAATGAGTCCTAGAATTGTATATTATATATTGTGAGATAGAAAATGCTCAATGTAAAATAGGAAGAAGGGGGAAAATGTTGAGGTTGTAACAAAAAAGTAAGGAAACAAATTTTATGTATATGGGGGTGGTAGGGTGGGTAGGGCTATGGGAAAAATTGAGAATTAAGTTGTGTCTTATACTGGTACAAATCCCCATTATGGAGTGCAATCATGATATGTGTATGTAATGTACCAATAAATATTTAAATTTTTTTTTAAAAAAACCAGAAAGATTGGCTGCTATCAAGAAATCAATAAATAACAAATGCTAGCAGGTTTATGCTAGAATGGGTCCCTTCTCCACTGCTGAAGTGTAGGGAGACTGGTCCGACCACTGTGGAAATCAGTATGGAGGTTCCTCAAAAAACTAGGATTATATTTTCCATTTGACACTGTTATTTCCTTGCTGTATATATTCTTGAAAAAATTAATAGCATCATATAATGGAGATATGTGTGCACCCATGCTTATTTACATCAGCACATTTTGTGTGTTCAATATTTTTATTTTTATCTTTTATCATTATTGATACATTATGAATACACATTACAATCACATTTAACATTGAGAGTTTATACCAGAATATGACATGATTTGACTCTCATTTTTCCCTTTACCCCTGCCCTGACCTCCCACCCCCTATATACACAATCTTTGTTTTCTTTTTTCTTTATTATTACCATATTCATTTTCCCCTCATTATTTACCCTTACACTCTCTTCCCTTTTAAATATTTTCTACTTCACAATATCAACTATATATTTGTAATAGCTAAATTTTGGAAACAGCCCAAATGCTGATCATACAGAGACTGGATTTTAAAAAAAGAAAAGGATATGGCTCTATTTATATTATGGAGTTTTACTCAACTAAAAAGAATGATGAGACATTTATAGCAAAATGGGTGCATCTTGAGGCCATATTTGAAAGTTAAATCAATAGATCACATAGGTATACATATCATATCATTTTTAGTGTGAGGAACTGAAAATCCAGATGAGGTCCAAAATGTATGATACGTTTTGTGAAACAGGAAGAAAGCGCTCAAAGGGAAATGGTAACTGGATGGGAACAAAGTAAAGCAAAGAAGTGAAAGAAAAAGCTGATGATAGAAAGGAAAAACCAGAAAAAAACCGACATATATATGGGTTCTGGGCAGCTGAAGAGAAGGAGGAGAATGTGAAAAAAGTCAAAATATGTCATGTGTAGGTACAAATTCTCAATGAGAAATGTACCAATATACCAATATAATCAAAATGTACCAATTTACTCAATTCATTAAAAAAAATTCATTATTAGAAAAGATGCTAAAGAGTAGTATTCACATGTTGAAACATACAATAAAATAAAGTGATGCTTTTTATTCACTGGATCCCAATTTGTTATTTTTCTTTTATAATTAACAAATATTTTATACTCTAAATGCTTAAGTAATGTTTTTTAAAAGTCCATATTTGTACACTATTTTATGACTTTTGTAGTTATGAAGATCAACTGTAATGTTAGAGTTTCTCATCACAAAGCAAATAAAAACAACTTTCTCTTTTTTAAAAATTTAATTTAAATCTTTATTGGTACATTACATATACACATCATGATTACACTCAACAATGAGAATTTTTGCCAGTATATGACACAACTTAACTCTCATTTTTTTCTTAATCCAGTTCTTTTCTTTTCTTGAATTTTATTATATCAGATAATTATCATTAGAATTTATGAATATTTTTAATGAACATATAATGTCTCATCTATGAGAAATAACCAAGTCATCTAGACTCCTTTGGTTTTGAATTTTCCTTCCATTGAGGAGAATTTTTAAAAAATATTTGTTGAGAGATAACTGCAGATTAGCCAACAGTTATGAGAGACAACATTGACCAATGCCATGTACTTATTACCGGGTGTTCAGTAATGATGATATATTGTAAAAAATGTTACACAATATTATTAGTTTAATAAAATTGATTCAAATTGATGCAATACATCAATTTTATTCATGTTTCCTCAGTTTTATATGTGCTTGTTTGCAATATGTGCATGTATATTGTTGCACATAATTTTATCACATATAAAAGTACATTTCCCCAATATTATAGTAAAAAATAAAGTAAATCCTTACATATTTGCACCTTTCTGGTTAAGGAATATGTACCCACAAAATTTATTGCTTTTATTAATTCTGTTTGAATTTAATTATTGTCAGTTTTATTTGACAAGTCTCGTAATTGTACTGCAATTGTATAATAGTCAAACATTATTGCACAAATAAGGTATATTTACAATGTTTAAACTGCCAGAAATTATTTTGTGTGGCTTTAGATATGATTTAATTTCTACAGTCCTCCAAACTTTGAAATAATATTTTAAGGAGACTCATACTACTATATAGATTTGTTGTTTTCAAAGATTTTTCCAGATGGCTCACTATTCAGATACTTATCTTATTTAAGTGCAAAGATTGAATGCTTCCTTGCAATTAGAATGATATTTGTATTCTCATCTTCATGAAATGTTAATTTCAATTCAAAATGATATTCACAGAAACAACTAGAGTAAATTGTAATCATGTTGTTAAGCAAATAAAAAAGAAAATTTCTCATTATATGCTTACAATACAAAAAGCTTTATTTCTTTAAAAATCTACAATTTTTATGAGTATCTGTAAGTAAAAGATGTGCACATTTTCCTTATTTTCCAAACACACAGGCATATATTTTTTTTCATTTTTTAAATCTGTCTAAAAATACTTTAGAGACTATGTCATTACATGCATATGATTAAGATTTATAAAAATAAGTGGATATGTAGGAAAATTATCTAATAATTCATTTTAAATTTGGATAGAATACTTACTTTTTTGAGAGCAGGAGAAAGGTACAGAGATAGAAAAAGGAGCCAGCCATATGACATGTCTCATCTGCAGTGTAACCCAGAGATGATGATTAGACAGTTCTGTTGTTCTTTGTAAGGGTTAGTGGAAAGTCAAGGCTATTACTCAATTTTTTTAAAACTAATATTCTCCCTCAGACTACTACTTTACTTTAATAACCTTTTTTACACGTTATCAGTTGAAGGCTTTTTGGGAATAGCTACAATGTGAC
Organism: Petromus typicus; assembly: GCA_004026965.1. Lineage (NCBI taxonomy): Eukaryota > Metazoa > Chordata > Mammalia > Rodentia > Petromuridae > Petromus > Petromus typicus. The sequence continues at coordinate 49,531 of PVIR01009518.1, read as the reverse complement.
CCTCACAGAGGGGTAGTTTTTGAGATGTACCCTGTGAGAAATTTGAACTTTTACTCCACTTATGTCAGTAAAAGGAACTACTTAATTGTACCCAGTGTTAATAAATATCTAAGGGAGAAAGTACATGTTGCATATCACCTAATAACAACAGGATTTCATGTCCTTTTTATCAACCAGAATAAGGAAGAAAATATTGATAAAACATCATGTTTAATTAAGATCCAAAGTATTACAGTTTGGGACAGCAGTCCAAGCTCTTAAACAATTCCCCAAGTGCTTAGGTTTTGACCAAGAACAAGGCCTCATATTAGACACAGGATTTTTACTTTGAACAAGAAAATACAATGAACAAAGACTGCATAACCATCAAAATCTCTCACAAAAATTGTAAAACAGACATCACAGTGGTGCTGCCATAAGAAATTGCTGGGCTAAGAACTATGGCTCAATGTAAAATTCATGAGGTATAGTGTTTGGTTTCTGATACTAAGAAAGCAAAATTACAAACGTGCTTCTTCAACAAGTTAAAAAAAGGCACAAAATAAATGGAATTATTCCCATGTAATGTATAAAATAATAAAAATTAAAATTAAGTTAGATGAATTCAACAGCATACTGGATAAGAGAAAGGAACAGCTTACTGAATTCAAACACAATAATAGTGGTTACCAAATCAAATTGAGAAGGAAAATCTAAAAATTCTAAGAGTGAAAAATAAGTTTAACTGTCACAGAAATGCTGATATTGATGTCACTGTAATCTTAAAAGAGAGGAGGAAAAATGTGAGATTAAGCTACTTGTTATGACTTGTATCAACATATCCCCGCAAAGCGTCAGGTAGTGATGTGTGGAGAATTTCAGAGGTGGCTGGATTAGAGTATATGAGTAAGGATTAACTGTATGCTTCTTGGATTAAGGATGTGGATAGTGGAAACTCCACTGGGAGTGAAAGGCACCAATCAAGCTTTACAGCCTGGGTGGAGCATAAACCGAAAGAGAAAAGATATACCAGTTTTCTGCCTTTTACCTGCCTGCCACCCCATGGACTGTTTCTCTGTGATATCTCTGTACTAGGCTGTGGCATTTTAGAACTAGGTGACTATGGACTGAAATTGTTACAAACTGTAAAATGAAGTAAATTTTTACTCCTTTAACTTTGAATGTTGTATGTTTTGTCCTAGCAACAAGAAAAGAAACTAACTTATTATTTAAAGAAATGATATTGGAAATGGCCTTAAATTTGACAAAAATAACAGACCATAGTAATACTAAACTTCAAAGATTTCAAGAAGCTGAAAAATATCTTAATTACCATAGCCAAAGTAATCTAAAGTCTTACCATACTCAAAATTTTGAAAGTTAATGGCAAAGAAAAATCTTGATTGTGATTATAGAGAAAAAAGTTGAATATAATTGAAAAAGTTTTAGTATTAATTGATTTCTCATTACAAACTGAGAGATAAAGAAAAATTTCACATTATTTTTCAAATGCTGAAAGAAAAGAACTATCAACGTAATTTTCTATCCAGTGAAGTTATCTTTGGTTGTGACTGGGAAATTAATTAGACAATCTTGGGGAATGAAAACTAATTATCACATTCTTTAAAGAAAAAATGATAACAAGAACAATCGTGAAACATCAGGAAGAAAGAAAGACTACTGTGAGAGCGAAACTGGGTGAATCATTATAGTTCCTTCTCTTGATTTTTAAAATTATCTGGTGATTGAAACAAAAATTTCATCATGGTCTAGTGTGGTTTGTGATGTATTGGAAATAGGCAAGAAAGAAAAAACACTAATTTCATTAAATAGAAGTGAAAATAACATCCACCACCGGAAGAATCATCTTAGTGCAATTGTTCGTGTTCCCCCTTGCTGGTCACCTCCAGGCAGGGTGACTGAGTATCTCTGCTGAGCTGTTTGGTGAATAGTCTACTGATGCGCGCACTTTCACCACGTGGGCTGGGCTTCTGGAGTATAATGCATGTCACTGAATTTGAGGGAATTCCTTATAGAAATGATAATAAAATAATATGAGTAAAAATGTGTTCCTCATTTTAGCATTTTCTTATTATTTCCTCTCCTCTTTGAGCTTATTTAAATATCAGAATTTGAGTTATATGATTCCAAAAGACTTAAGTGATAAGTCTGCAAACAGGAGATGGACATGAACTTTGAAAGTGTTTCTATATTTCTAAAAATCCTAATATAAACTATTTTAAATGTAAGTAAAAACTTCATGTGCTTTCACAACTCTCTAACTTTTCTGTGTTCTCGCCAGTATTAGATACTAAGATATGTAGACTACACAGAATATATGAAGAAGTAGCAATTTAAAAGCTTTCCTAAACACAAAAGGAAAAATTTAAATTTGCAAAAGTTAAATGAAACATGGTATTTTATTTTGTATACCTATCATTGTAGAAGAAATTCATGCTATAGACAATAACATAAATAATGCTATAAGAGAACATGATAGAATTCAACTGTGTTGCAGAGTAATACATAGCATAGACTAGTGAAGACGAGAATGGACACACTACATGATGTGGTAATATTATTTCTTCTATGAATGCCATGAAATATACTATTATACCAACAGAACTCTCTAGTCATTAGATATTTACATGGGCCATTATGTCAGCCTTTGGTAATAGCAATTACATAACAAAGCACAGTAATTTCAAAGTACAATAAAAATCTTCAAAAATTATGGCTCATAATTCATATTGACATAAAGAGAAAGTAACCCTATGAAAGTTATGAATATTAGTATATTGGAATTCCAACATAATGCTGAGCATATGTCAAACAGATAATATAACTCATTTAAGCAATCAAAAGAATTCTAATACACTTACATGATTTAAGATCATGTCATTCCCTAAAAACCCTTCTAAATGGTGAAACGTTGAATACATTCTTACTACTTTTTACAAATCACAATCCTTTATAGTTGAAGTATTTATAGCAGTAAACTAGGCTTCTGTCCAGTTGCCATGACAAAACTGCATCAATTCCATGTTCAAGGTTAATGGCTCATTTTATTTTATCCACTAATATTTAGAATGAGTGTTACGTTTAATGTAGCTTTAGTCCAAGTGTAGCTCCTTCTATCTTTGATCTTGAGAGGTGCTGGATATCCCATTTTCTTCCTCAAATATCCAGCCTCCAACTGAGGTATTTTCTTAATGAAATGAATAAGTACAGTTTCTTCAACTTTTTTGTATTCTTATTATTGCAGTTATTTGAATTATTTGTCTAACATTTTTTATTAGAATTATAATAGAAAGCACATAAGTTTTTGTGCAGACAAGAATTATATCAAATTATATAAGCAATTATGAAGTCTTAAATTCTATTTAAATATCCTTGTATTTTTCTGTGCATTGCAGCCTTAGTTCTGACATCTTTCTAGACATACATTATGTCTTATTAACAGGATTTCTTTATTTTAATTTTTTTAAATGGAGGCATACATATATCATGTAAGACATATTTAAAATGCATACTTTATTAAATTATGAGCTAATTATCTGTATTATCTAATAAATTTATTTACTTATTGTATTTAAAACACTTAACATTTACTTTCTTAGTAATTTTTAAGAGTGCAATATAGTGTTCTTAATTATAGTCAGCGTGATGCCAAATAGATCTTTCTAACTGTTCTTCCTAAGACTTTACTTTTTTTTTTTTACTAAATTATCCTTAACTCTGGGTAATTATCATTATAATCTCTATTTTCAAACTATTTAGATTTCACATGTAAGTAAGATTAATTTACATGTAATTGAGGTATATATCATTTTGTACATGGCTCATTTTCCAGAACTAATGAGAACCATTCCAAGTTCACAGATGGCACAAAGAATAAGATTTACTTTGAGAGAAAACCTGAGTATTCTATTATGTGTCTATGCTCATTTAGTTTATCAAGTCATGTATTGATGTACACTTACTTTATTTCTATATCTTTTCTACCGTGAGTAGTACTGCTATGAGCATAGGGTTGTAAATATCTTACAGATATTGACTTGTTTTGGTCATACATCAAGTAATGAAATTCTTGACCCTATGTTTTATATCTATGCACTTCATCAATTCCCTAGTAAATCTGATCTGAATCTCTGATTTCTAGTCTTCCTTTAAATGTTTAAATTATTTGAACAATAACTGTGCATGCATGTGTTTGTGCATGTGAACTATTACCTGTAATGGAATAACATGCCAAAATTCCTATTTCCACAGAGCAATGTTAGAAGTTACTCCCAAGACTGATAAACAAGATTAAAATGTTACGCAAGTCTCCTTTACTCTTTTCTCTAAATAATTGCAATTATTCTACTAGGACCACTGCCCACTTGAATACACAAAAAATCTATCATGTAAACAACACAAATTTTAGTGTAATACATTTTTGAGAAAATTAAACTTTATTCACTCAGGGTATGTGGTAAGTAATATGAATATCAGGATGATCTTTACACTTAGAAAACTGAGACAAAATTTCAACATTACTTAGTATTGCATATTATCATTAGTTGTATTGTTTCTCCTTGGAAACGTTTAGTTAAATGACTAAAGTGCAGAATTCACCTCTATGTGGCCATACAAAAAATCAAGGATTTTTTTTCAATGTCTATAAACAATGAGGTATTCTTTAGGAATCTGCAGAAAGTTTTAAAAATTAAGCATCATCATTTTTTTTGAAAAGAAATCTCACATAAGAGCACTATACATACATAGAATATATGTTTTGTTGGTATTTAATTACTTCTGTTTACAACAAATCTCTGATGTCCATTGTGAGTAGCTTATATTACTGAGACATCATTATCTTGACACATACTGAGGCAATTACTCGTGGTTGCAGGGGTTTTAGGCTTATTTATATTTAAGAAGAAAGGAGCAGTGGAAGAGACTCAATATTTTGAAAGTCCCAGGTATTGAATATAAAAAAATATATTTACTGTAGTCTATAGAGTTCTCAAACTTCTTTATATAAGAAAGTAAAGAATTACAGTGGGAAGAAATAACACATTATGGAGCTAAGTTATATCAGCTTGTGAAATGGCAATCATAATCTCACATTATTTATTTGGGCAGCAGTAAAATAACATTTGATGTTTTGCAGAAATATTAAAGGAGTGGTTCTCTAGTGACTTTAACCAATACATTTGAGGAAGTAAAATTCCATCTGAGATCACCTTCACTAAAAGAACACCAGAGCTAATGGAATGTATTATCAAAACTATTTATGCCTTATTACTTATTTGAAAAATTGCTTTCCATTTTTTATTTTACAGCATCACAAAGGATTGAACTCATGGATTAGATACTATGAGGAAACTATAGAGAAACAAGTTAAATATAAAGGTAAAATGTGTATTTGTAAATCAGACCAATTCTATGGAATTTTAATCTTAGCTTTGTATGTGAATTTCTACCAAGAATTATTTTTTAAAATCATAAAAAATGAATAATGGTGTGATTCTATGCTTTATGGAAGAAAATTTTATTATGTTGTTCTTCGATATATAACTTCCTACATGAACAAAAACATTTACATAATACAAGTTACAAGTCCAGGCTTCTCTAACATTATTTTGTTCAATTCAACCATGAAATGTTATTCCATTATAGGAAAACGTTTAATCCAAGTTTACAAACCACACAAAACTGAGCAAGAGAAATGTCATATAATAATTTTTTTATTCCATAAAGTGTCAAGTTCCTCCAAGGTGAAACAACTAGAAGAAAATACATAACTTAATTAATTAATTCAGAGCAACAACGTTTATTGTTTCAAAGAATGTATGGATATTTAAAATTTTTAGGAAAAAAGGAACCAATAGGATCATGAAATGTAGGATAAGGTCACACAGATGCTAAATGGTTAGACTTGAGATAGAAATCAGTACAATTAGGGAATATAAAATGATTTGTCACTATTCCTTGTATAAAAAGAACAGAAGCAAAGCACAAGCATGTATTCTTCAGGAGGAAGGGAACAGAGGGAGTAACACAGATACAGAACTCAGCTGTCTGAAGTACAAAATCTCTGTTGGAGACAGAATAATGTCACATCAAGAAAAATACATCTAAATATATTGTCATAATGTGAATATGGTAGATTATAAGTTAAAAAGAATTAAGATAGCAGATCATATTAAAGGTATGCATCTGTTGATCTTCAATAAGTTGTCAACTCTGCGCATCATGTGCCTGCAGTCGCACAAAGCTTGATGATGGAATACTTCATGAAAAATACATAGTCAGGCAACTTCATCATTGTGTAAGCAACATAATATGTGTTTACAGAATTTAGATGGTAAAGGTTAGTCACCTAACATGGCCTCATCACATAATCAAGAAATACAGTGCACATGAGATATATGAAGCAGAAACACAATTTTTTCTTGGAAAAAAAATTTTGGCAGTTGTACACACTACTCTAAAATAACAATAAAAAAGCATAATATAGGAAATACACAAGCCAGCAACTTATTTTCTTAATTAGCATGTATTATGTACTACAAAAATCATGCATAATGTACATTTATATAAATGCCAGTAGAGTAAGTCTGTTTATACTAGTATCTTCTAAATCATTGATTAAGGCACGTGGAATGAGGTAAGGACAAATATATCCCAGATGGCAGGAGTTCTTCAGCTTCACTGTAATATCATGGAACCATCACCATATACGTGACCCATCATGGATTTAAATGCTACTGAATAAGCATGAGTGTATGAAGATCCCCCAAAGTCCACAAGAAAAGCAAAAAAGTCAGAAATAGAGGAAAACATTTTACCAGAAGAAAACTGAATAGTTCGATTATGAGAAGTACTCAACCTTCATTTTCTGGTTTTTAAAATGTAGAAGGCTGGTCAAGAAACACTAGTGCACTCTAGAAACTGAGACATATATGAAACACTTGTCATGGAGACTTGATTGAATGTGGACTTTCCTGGAGGTTGTTCTGGAGAGGTCAAGATGAGATTTTAGCGTCATATTTTGTGCCTTGTTGTCTTCCTCTTTCCTCTCTTCCTCCCTGGTCTGCCTCTTGTCTGCTGTGAAGCAAGCAATTTTTCACCATTCTCTGACCATGATCTTTTTGACTTGGAGCCGGCTAGCCATGGGTTAAATATCTCAATGTGTTAGTCAAAATAAATGTTTTTTCTTTCAAGTTTGGGGCACCAGGTATTTTGACTAGCAATGGAAAGACACACCAGTATAATGGTTTATCTCTTAGTGCCTTGAGAAAAATAAATAAATGAAACCATGGCGATGCTTTTTATTTAACCCTTGTAAGTCATGTGCTGTTCTACAATCTGTAGTTCTGTTAAGTATGGTACAAGCAAAGTGTCTACCCATGAGGGCCCCAGATACACCTGAAAAATAAATTGATGTAAGTGACAAAACTCATATGGCTTTGTGTTAAATTTCAGAAATAGAAGTGTGGAAACCTAAATAACACAGACAGGAAAAAAGATGTTTACTTTAGTAAGATCTTTTCATAGATGTTCCTTTTATTTGTGTCTTCATGAAACAGTATTTCTATTTCTCTGTAAAAGGAATTTGTTCTTCTCATGGAAATTTTCATTTCCTGTTTTCAAAAACAAAAGATTAAAATGCCCTTTTCCATCAGTTCTTTCCAAGAGTTTACAGCTAAAAGTAATTAGTTAAAGTGATATATCTTGAGGTGGCATATTCTGCCCCACTAGAGGGGAAAAATGTATTGCTTTGCACTATTATGTTTTATAATAATTTGTTCTTATCTCCTGAAAACTTGGTTCTTTTTAATTTCAAGTATCAACAGTGTCATTCATTTTTCTTGCTTGATTTGAGTGCTGGAGATCACATTCTGGGTTTTGAGCATGCTGTCTTCATAGTGTACCATTTAGCTACATCTCCTTCTAGGGGATCACTTTTATTAATAATTAGAGAAGGAAAATCAATGTGCAATATGGACATGCATACAAATGCTTCAAGGAAATAGTAATAAAATGACTAAAATTGAAACGATGATAAATATGATTAGGTAAAATAAATGGAGAACTAGATTTAAAAATTACATAAGATAGAAATTGTATTACTAATATTTTGTCAGTGGATATTATAAAAATTTATGACTATTAATGGTTTACTATAGTGGATTAAGTGATGGTCAACTGGGACACCCAGCTGAACTGAGTGTGGCTCTGGGCCTGGAAGACACACCTGAAGACTGTTGACTGTTGACTGAAGAACGCATAAAAGAACTGGAGGGAACGCTGTATAGTATCGATTTTCCTGGAGAAGCTGGCCATAGCTGGTTTTCCTGATATGAACCTCATTTTTCTCATAGTAGGAGGACCTTAGGTCCTTGTTATTTCTGGGGGTGGCTGCTGTCTTCTTCAGGGGAGCTGTGGTCTTTACCTCTGCACTGCTTCCTGAGTCTGGTATAGAATCCTCAGCCTAGTGGCACAAATTCTTCATCCTGACAGTAAAGGTTTTTTAGCTTTGACCATCAGCTCATAGGATACTTCATACAGACTTGCACAGGATACTGCTGTACATCATAGGCCTCTACCTGGACACATGGAGAACTTTATTCTGAGATCCAGACCATTGGCTATATTCCTTGGGTCTTTAATGCATAAATGGATCTCTTCCACTCCTCTGCATTTGACTTTACTGTGAATATTATAAAATAATCCTATGAATTATGTTTTGTACTAAATCTAGTCCCTTATATACCCTGACTACAACATTTACCTTTGAATTTTAATATGAAAGTATCACACAGAAAAATACTTATGAAAGATATTTTCAAATGTGTATTATATAGGCCATTTAAAAACATATATCATTTAAATCTCTAAATATATTTCTCTCAATTTTAGTTTTAAAACACAGCCATTATAAAAAGGATATATATATATATATACTGTGAACTTAACTATATATACTGTAAATTTAAATAATTTTATAATAATTTTATAGTATTAATACATTTGATAGCATATATTTTATATATACTGTGAACTTAAATAAATTTATAATAATTTTATAGTATTAATAAGTTTGGTACTATATATTTGTAATCAATTTCAACATAATATGCATAATAAATATTAAAAATATCAAATAACTTCCTATAAGTATTTAGTCATAGGTCCATCTGATATTCATGTATTTTCTTTTTATCCAATTGACAACAAATGCATCATAATCTATACAAAATTTCATTCTTTTAATTTGTCCTTTAGTTTTTCAATGGGAATAATTTTAATAGGAAATTTTCCCTCATTTCTTTATTTGGACAGATTTCAAAGACAGTTTACTGATTTGAACTTATTTTATATCTTGTTGTATCATTAATAGTGAATATTTTAGACTATCTAGCCCCAGGGACTTTCAAGTACTGGGTAGTACTTGTGTACCCAAGCTACTATATATATCTGTGAATAAAAAGGAGATATGAAAATGAATATTGGTATGTAAACATCAGACTTTTATGCTGTGCTTTATTCAGTTTAACTATGTTCAATAAAGATTCTATAGTACCACATCAATGGCAAAAGAATGATTCGAATCTAGGAGAACTTTAAAGAAAGGGAACAAAGACTAATCAACTGTATCAGTGACATTGTTGTAATGAATTGTCTTCCTGTTTGTTTTCTGTAGCATAGCACTCAAATTTGTTAGATTGGGTTATTTAGCAGTTTTATTGTTGTAAACAGCATAGCTATGCAATTGTTAAATACAATATAACATTCCAATTTCTTCCTATTTAAATTTTTTTTCACCACTGTTCATTGTATTCTGGAAATACTGCACACTGATCAATAATAAGATTAACCCTCTCAGACTCTAATTACTCTAATTACCATAAATAATAAACATTTAGCTCTGTTTTCCACAAAAATTATTCCAATGATTTATAGCCAAATTTCATTCCAATTACAAAATTATTCCTTGTATTTCTGGATTGTCCATGAAATATTTTTCAATATATCTTACCTATGGAAACTATTTTTATAGCAACATATATTGATGGTATAAAGTCAAGAATGCATGAAAGTATGGTAACAGTCACAGCAATAACATCAAACTTTAGAGTAATAACTTCAGAAAAATGTCAATTTCATTTAAATCCTTAAGTCTTGTTCAGGTGATGAAGTAAAACAGATAGATAGATAGACAGACAGAGAGACAGATGGATGGATAATAGATTCCATAACCTGTTTTGTGAGACACATTATGTTATTCATCCTTAAATATTTGGCGCACATGTTTTTAAAAATGGATAAAATTTTGATGACATTTAAGGGAAAACACATGGCTATGTTTACATAATTAAAAGTGAAGTTTTTAAGTGGGAATCAGAATCTGGGAAAACATCTGTCATGAACTGAGCACCAACTTAATTCTTTGAAGGTTTTTAGAACGTTTTTAGAACTAGATATATAATGATATTGATGCAGTGTATCAGTCACTTTTTCATTGTTGAAAATAATGCACAGCTTCCATAGCTTGCATGAGGAAATGTTCATTTTCATAACTATTTTAGAGTATTCAGTCCACAGTCCACCACTCAAAGGTAGAAATGGCATGGCCAAAGTGCCTTGTGGAGAAAAATTATTCAGCCTCTCAAAGCCTGAAAGCATAGAGACAAGGGAGAGCCAAAGAAGACAGATACCCTCTGTGGGAACACCCTCCACCTCTAATGAATACTCCATGATATTGCCAGTCATGTATTCTTAAAAGATTATTGTAAGCTAGAGCAATTGAATTAATCATAACAAAGTATTAAAACTGATAATCTTCTGTTTTTCCCGTTTCTCTCCTTTTTAAGAAAGTATTACAAGTGTTTGGTATAGTAGCGGAAAATATGATGTTTAAAAAAACAAAAAGGAAGCAAAGCTTATATATATAGAGAGGGGCAAGGGGTGGGCAGGGAAATGGGAAAATGAGAATAAGTGGTATTATATACTGGTAGAAATGTTCAATGTTGATTGTGATCACAATGAGTATATAAAATTTGCTGTTAAAAATTATGAAGAAAAACAAAAAAAATTAACAGGAATAAAGATAGGAAATTAAAAAAAAAAAAAGACTATCTACCGCTACTTAAAAGAATTACTAAGATAGCATTACTTTTCTAAGTAGAATTACATGAAAACCTTGCTTTTTCTCATAGATTTTGGTCAAACATATTAAAATCATCATCAACTTCTGCTAATCCAGCAAAGACAGAGATTTACAAACACCCACATACATGCCTTATTTGATTGTTTTGGAAAATATAACAGTTTTCGCTTTTGTATGATATTAGTCATTCATAACCAATGCAAAATGTGTTTGTATTTTTCTGAAGTGAATTAATAGCTAAATATTTAAATTTTGTCTTTTAATACGAAAGATATTACCAGATAAATTCAAATTTTTATTGGTACATTATGAATCCACATCATCACATTCAATATTGAGAGTTTGTACCAGAATATGACATGACTTAGTTCTCATTTTTCCCCTGTCCCCACCCACCCTGCAACCCCCACCCTCTATATACATAATCTTTGTTTCCTTTGTGGTATTATTATCACATTATTTTCCCCATCGTAATTTACCCCTACACCCTCTTTCCTTTTAAATATTTCCTATTCCACAATATCAACTATATACACTGAGCTCATTTACATTTTCATTTTCTCATACCAGAGAAAAGATATCATATTTACGTATCTGTGAACTATTTATTTCCCTCATAAGAATGTCTTGATATCCATTTGAGTCTGAATGACTCAATCTTCTCATTTTAATGGCAGAATAATATTCCACTCTATAACAGAACTACATCTTCTTTTTCTAGTCTCTTGTTGATGAATATTTTGGTTGTTTGTTTCAAAGATTTAGTTATCACAAACTGAGCTGCTATCAACTTTGGTGCACATATGTCATTGCAAAATGAAACTTTTAATTCTTTTGTGTGTATACCTAGCAGAGCAATGGTCAAGGAAAAGGGAATCTCCAATCTTAGATGTTTGAGGAATCTCCATACTGATTTCCACAGAGGTTCTGAGTCTACCTTCCCACCAAAGTGGAGAAGGGTTCCTTTTTCTCCACAGCCTCACCAACATTTGTTATTACCCATTTTCAATTGTGCAGTAGGGAGTTTGTTCAACAAGTCCTTGCCTTATATTATGTCTTTAAAAGTTTTGCCAAACTATTTTCTTTCAGTGGATTTTGTGTTTATTTTTCATTTATTTCTTTTTTTTAATACCTGTAATAATCAAACTCAGGATCTTGCGCTTGCAAGGCAGGTGAGGTGCTACTGAGATAAATTTATAGTTCTATTTATTTATAACAATCAATAAAGATTTTATATTTCATTATGGATAACATGAAATTTTGAAATGCACATTCATTGTGGAATGGCTGATGAGCTAATTCACATATATATTGTCTCAATAAGTGTTAAACATTACTATTGGTGTTCTTCATTGCATTTTCTTGTCATTCATTGTACTTTCAGCTTTAATTAGGGTTTTCTAAGTGTATTTTCAACCTGTCTCTTAGATTCATTTTTTAAGCAATTATTGTTCCTGTTTGGTGAGTAGTTTTTGCATATGTTCATAATTTTTTGAAATAAATATAATTCTAAAATTTTGCCCTTATTTGATATATGTCTATTATTTGGGCTGAGTTATTGGGTGATCATTATGTCCTGTGGTGTAATTTGTATCTCCAGCTTTTTCAGGTTTCTTATTGCTCTATGACACTGTCCACACATTAAAATATGTATGGACTTATTCATCAGAGTGGCCATCAAAATGTGAATCAGGTCAATGTCTTCTTTCAGTCATTACTGGTCCCTAACTCCCTAATCACCTACTAAGAACAAAGGGACTCATCACAAGAGTCTCTCTATTCATTAGGGAAAACTTTCAAATCGCATTCAAAATATAGATTGAACTACACAGTAATGACTAATCCTGGCCATGTGGTATACAAGCCTTTGAAACTGGCTTATGGCAAGAATTGGAGAGATCTAGAGACACCAGCTACAGAGAGCCTTAAATCCTGTGAGCAACTGGATGGGCAGTGCTGGTACAAGCTCAGAAAATGAAGTGTGCATATCAATGTGGATAAGAAGCACAACACTCAGGATTTTTAGTTAAAAATGGGACTCTTTTAACTAATGGCCATGATGGTTACAATCTGGCAGAGGAAAATTCTACATTTTTCCATGTCATGAGACTTTGTAGAACTGAATTTAAGCAAAATGAATCAATTGATCTTGTGAAGGAAAATTTAAGGTATCTTATATTCAAACTGTATCATTGGTACTGGCAAGTGCTATGGAGAGACAAGCACCTTAAATCCTTGGTTCAAGAAAGAGCATCTTGGGTAGTGATCCTCTGGGATTCATTTAGTCACCCTCTACTATCCAGGCTCTCAGAGACCACTGTAGCCACTGTCCACCGTGGGAGTCCACAAATAGGTACAGCTTCATCTGAAGTTAGGTGTCATTTTTGACATATTCTATGCAGTGCTGGTTAGTCAGCTGTGAAGAATGCAAGAAATGTGGGGTCATTAAAGTTTTCACCCAGATTTTAAAGAACGGTTTAGGAGACCAGGTAATAGATGTCTAATAATTTGGTATATGAAGATGTGGAAATGAAGCTGAATGTGTAGCTGAGAGGCCAGGAACATAGGACAGCTCCAAGAAAGCTTCAAGGAAATAGCAAAGATAGCCCAAGAGAGAAACTACGTGGGATGTCGTCAGCATTACATTAGAGTAGGACCAACCATGGCCTTTGGAACTCATCTTTATCACCATATGCCTTCGGTGCTGGTTAGAAAGCCATAGAAATTACACTTGTCCTGCTGGGTTTCATCCCTACTTTGGTCCAATTGTTTTCTATAATCCTATTCTTCCTTCTTGGAAGAATAACTATGTTTACCTCATGCCATTATATTTTGAGATTATAATTTTCTTCTTGAGTTTTTAAGAGGTTTGAAGATCAAAATTTACTTTGAGCCTCAGTGGAGAGTCTGACAGAGGAAATTTGAGGAAATTCTGGGTCTGTTGAGTAATTGTTGAAGGAATTAGTATATTTTCAGTTTTATATGAGATAGTTTGATCATGATAGGAAGAGTAATGACCTCAGGTATGTTTAAAAATTACATATAACTTAATGAGACATATTTGGGTGTCAAGATGGCAAGGAGTATAATGTGGCAATTATATCAGATTGCTGACTTGACAATCTAATCCCTGGGAAGCACCCAGGGATGACGTAGTTCTGACTGCCCGGGTGGGTTGTGGAGGCATGACCCGACACCATATCCTGCTTTTCCTCTGTGGTGCTGTCCCTACTCTGTGTCCCAGCCTTTATGAACTAAGTAGTTTTGCTCTGCCATGCCCTTCTCTATTCTGTTCTTGCCTTCGAGCCAGACCATGTATGTAGCAAACTCTCTAAAATCTTAAGCCTAACCTCTCCTTCAAGTGGTGGTTGTCAGAAATTGGTCAAATAATGACAAATCTAACCAATACATTAGGTTATAAAACTTGAAATTGTGTATGATTTAGATTAATTTCCTCAAAATAAACTGCAATTGATTTTTGTTTTGTGTAAGTTCTGACATGTTTTTTCTATTAAATGACTTAATTATCCTATTTGCATATAATGATAATAAGTAATAAGTCAGTCTACCACTTCCAAGTGTCTTAGATTCTTTTTCTATTTTCTCTGTATTTTTATTCCTAATTTATACTTTCTTACAATATACTTTTGAAAATCATTTATTATTATTCATTTATTAACATGAAAGCTAATTAACAATATATTTTGGACATGTTGCTCTCCTCACATTCACTAAGGCACTGTAGCTTTTGTAAAATTTGATAATGTAGATAGTGGAAGTAAAATTTCATTACTTTAAAATAATTTTTCAGTTAATATTGGAAGCTATGAAAACATTTGGGTTATTTTATGCTGTATTTTTATACATTTACCTGGAATCATCTTTATTATACTTGATTAATATTCATTGTTATTTCCTTTAGTACATACCAAGAGTAACAAATTCTTGGGTTTTTAATTTTCAAAATGTCAATTTTGCCAAATTTGGTATATAACCCATAAATTATTCATTATCTTATTTTTGTTTTCAAAACCATTGTTCTGTTTTCTCATGATTTGTCTTTTCTTGTTTGTTTTTCTGTCAAAACAATAATTTTCAGGTGGGAGATTTAGCTCAGTGTTTCCTGCACATGCCTTGCAAACTCAAGGTCCTGAGTTCGATTTTGAGTAACCACATACAACAATGCTGGATGTGGTGACTCATGCCCCCAGGAAACAGTAACACATATCACAGTGCCAGATAAAGGAGCTCACCCCTGGAATCCTAGCACTCGGGAAGCAGAGGCAGGAGAATTGCTGTGAGTTTAAGGCTGAGCTCAGTGCCAGCCTGAACTATAAAGTGGACCCTGTCTCAGAATAAATAAATAAACAAAAATTAAAAATAAAATATGCATACATTCCCTATGAGTCAAAATAAATAAATAAAAATTTAAAAATAAAATATATGTACATGCGCACATTCTCTATGAGTCAGTTTCTACTGTATACTCTAGGCATATCCCATTTTTTGTTTGTTTGGGTTTTTTTTGTTTTTTGCAGTCCTATGGTCCAACTCAGGACCTCATATGCCACCACTGAACTATATCCTGGGCCCCTCTTTAAATGATTTTTCTAATGATTTGTTTATACACTTTTCTTCCTCCTGAATCTCATTTGCTATTGCTCATTGGACATCACTGTTACAAAGTTGTTTATTAGCTTATTTCGGTACTGAAGTGAAGTAATATCACTCTAGAAACAATTTGTTTGTTTTCTCTATGTATTTTAAAGCACTAGTTATCTGATTTTACTTTAAGAAAACTTCCAAAACAAAATAATTTAAATTATATTGCAATTCGTCACAATTAGGACAACTGCAATTTCAGAATAACCTTTCTTTTGTCCCCTCCTCAGGTTCTATTGGCTACAATCCACATGATTGGCAGAGCAGAGATGCTCTCTGGGACAAGGTAGAAACATGTTTATTAACAAATAAGATGTCTTTTCCAAGACCAGCACCCCTGGTATTCTAGAAAGAATTACATGTACAGTATTCCCCTGGTCACTCGAGTCATATTCTGACATAAGGGATACAGAGAACTAAAGTAAACCTAAAGAATATCATGTTTTATATGCCATAACACTTTTTTTTCCTGATCTTGTAATCTAATGTTACTTGAAAGAATATATAAAACAGTAACAGGGTGGATTTATTATTCTGATAGAGGATTAAAATTAAGTCTCCAACTTTAACATTTTTCGGTGCAATTCACTTAGGCAAAATTGTACTTCTTGGTACATTATTGATAAAATTCTACCCCATGGAAGTTTTCAGTAAGGCTTATGTATATTTTATTGAGTGTTAGATTCCTGATGTTTTTAGCCTCACTAAACTGTCAAAACAGTTGAAAAGGTCCTCAGATTCTATTACTCTGCCACCTTCTTAACTATTCCATTGATTCCTACTGCATTGACAAAAGCCCCAGGCAAACACTAACTCTTAGGCCTTCGATGATCTACTAAGACTCCAAGGTTGCACAATTTTAGTTAGTTTTCATCATTACATTCATTTGAAAACACTGAAAGTTGCTGCGAACATTTTCTTCCATATTTCTGACTGTTATAAAAAGATATGTTTAAGTAATTAGTGTGCCATTAAAAGAGGCAGATATGGATGCACTATTATTTTATGTACTCTCAGTGCTGAATATTCATTTTAAGTGAGTGCATGCATCAATTACCCACCAACTTCTCTCAAATAACTTTTCTTCTCTTTACAGTGTTTCACCACAGTCCCCGGTGCAAAATAAAGCTTTCATCTCTTCCTTTGAGGGTTATATAGTACTTTGCCAGTAACACTTTCTTATCTCTCTCCCTTCAGATATCATTTAGTCTATATTCTCACATTTCCTCATAATCAATTTCAAAGATGTATTTTAATGTTCTTTGGGGAATTCTTGACACTTCTTCCAATACATTGTTGAACATATGATTCTCAGAAGTAAAATAAATTTTTTTCACCAAAGAAACTTCTATAGAATTGTCTACAAAGAGGCATAAGAAGATTTTCTACAATAATATAACTACCAATATCTTGCTTGCATTGATTTTTATACAATTATGTGTGTTTGTCAAAACTTATAGACTTTTTCAAGAAGCATATGAATTTGATTGTATATAAATTTTAAAGGAAGTGTAATTTGGAAGAATATATGGGCCAGTGGGATTATTTCTTTAGAAAACATAAAACATAGACTGGCACCTACACCAGGGATATTAATAGGTTATTAGTGGCACAAGGTCAAGGACACTATGTTTCATTATATATTCATGATTCAGGAAGACATATTACTCAATTCCCTCTTGTGAATTCACTCTGGTCTGATTTCCACTCTCAAATGTTGTAGCTATTAATTCTATTAGGCTGTCTTAGTGTAAGTTCAGTCTAATTAAATAAACTAACACTCCAGTTTTTCAGTACTTTAGCTCTATTAAAATGTTCAGGGAACAAAGTAGGTTAGACATTTACATACAAGATAAAGTAGACACAGAGGGAGCCATTACCACTGAAACTTGATACGAGAGCAATCTTCAGTAGATACCAAAATATTTTGTGTTTTATGCCTTCAGATCTTATAATTTCCAATATCTATGATGTCCAAAATATCATCCACAGGTTTGTATAAATTGAGTGACTACTCTGAACAATATTGTATAGAGGTAATCAAACTTTACAGTGAAGGTTTAAGTAAAGAAACTTTTGCCAAGGTAAAAGATACATTGCCATTAATCTTTCTCATATAACCACCTCAGTTCAAATACACTTATCACACTATTTGTTTTCCACTTTCTAAAATAATTCTTGAAGTCCTCTTCACCTCTATAATGAGATGTGATTTAAAAAATGCAATGAATATTCCTACCAAGTGCCATCCAGTGAGGAACAGGTTCATAAAGAATTACTGCAGTGTGTTTTCATCAAGATTGTTTTTCACCAGATCTGGCGCTGTGTGTCCTCTAGCTCCTCCCTAAAGTTAAAAGTTATCACAAAAGGTAAATAAATATGTTGAACTGATTAACAACATTGGGACAGCCGTGACAGCGTAATGAAAGACTCTTGAAAGAAAGGACTCTGATTGCTGCTCCAGACAGAAGCAGAAAGAACAGGTGACGGTGCTGGAAGTAAGGTGAGGGGAATGTTTTAGACTAATTAATGGCCAGGTGTGTATTATTGTAATGATTTTTAAATGTAAAAGTTCTCTATATTTTTATCATAATTTACATTATAAACTAGGAATTTATCTTACAAAAAATAATGTGATGGTAATAAAAAAGGAAACAAAGCTTATGTATATAGGGGCTGAGGGTTGCAAGGTGGGTAGGGGAATGGGAAAAAATGATAAGTTGTGTCATATACTGGTACAAATCCTCAATATTAAGTGCAATCATGATGTGTGTATATAATATACCAATAAAAATTCAAAACTTAAAAAAAGACTGCAAAAATTATTTAAAAGTATTGCCTACTTCCTACAAATTTTTTTTCAGTAATAACGACCACAATATGGAAGCAGATGTACATTTCACAGGACCTCTAAATGTGAAAATGTCATTAACATTATGAACTTAATGTCATCAGGATATGAGGAGATGGATTTGTCACTATGATGATAGGAATGCATCCATTTTGGGGTCATACTCAGAAAGACACTATGGCAAAATTAAGACCATCAGGAATAGATGCAATTTCAAAAATCAATAAAATAGAAACCATAATAAATATACAAAATGTAGAAAGCAATCAGAAATACAAATAAAATACTTGGAGACTTAGAAACTATTGGTTTATAGCCTGACTAATTCACAAAACTCATAGAAGAAAAAAAAAAAGAAGGGATTAGGAAGCCCAGTGGTTATTGTCTGTCAGTGGAACTGAGTGAGCTGTCCCAACAGATACAATTAATGTCACCGAGATAACTAAATAAAGCAAGAGCTGTTATGACATTGGTGTGTTTAGAGTATGAAAACCATCTGAGTGAAGTATATAAAGTCTAGTCTGGAGTTAAAGAGAGCAGTTCAAGACTTCAGGTTATGTATATGTGTACACCCCAGGTTATATAAATGAAAGACAAAATTTAAAATTTGGCATTAGGCATAGAAAGGTATGGCTAGATGAAAGATAACTGGACATAATTTCATATGCGGTGTTATCTCATTAACCTGATGGACACTGAGAAAGACAGAAAAAGTTGAAATGTGCTTAGTAAAAGATAAAAATCAGCTTTGAAGAGACAGTGAGAAAATTAAAAACATAAGTAAATGTTAAAAATTAGGTACCATAAAATAACAGCTAATATTTATGTATTAGTTAAAATTTTAGATGCATACTTTTTGTATCTAACCAAATAGATTTAATTCATTATCATGTGTATATTTTTTGGTAAAAATTATTGATACTGATATTTCAGAAGGTAAAGATAAAATTTTGACTTAAACAGGATAGTTTATAATATACAGATACTAAGTGGTAGAGTTTATAAAAAATATGTCTGATCTCTCATTTGAATTTGAATAATGATACATTTTACACATAGAATAATTTTGTTTAAATAACTCATTCTAACATTTCAGAAGATACTATATTGACTATTCACTATTAATTCATTTCAAGGGTGGCTTTGTATTGTTTTACTCCAATTTCGTAAATATTACTCAGAAAAATTTCACAGGTTTTGTCAGTTGAGAGAATTTGGATTCAGTGAACTAAAAATGTGTCCTTAACAGTACACATCACAGATTCAGTTCATCTTCAAAGAAGACAAGAACATTAGAAGGCCCGTCAGCGGACCATGTGTTACTAAATATTATATTTACCCTCAGAGTATTTTTGTACATTTAGCTTTACTGCCCCAAGTATGAAGGAGTGCTAGTCATGCACAGAAGTATATCGAGGGAAACCCAAATTTTTCTTTAGTCATCCCCTTAATTCCAGCTATAGAATGGCTGTTCACAAATAATAAATATAACATTTAATGTATTTTATAATTAAACTGAAACAAATTAGTAATAGTATATGATTATTATTTAAAATACTTTTCCATAACTAATTTTACTTGATTTTCAAAATAACTCTGAAAGAATGACCAAAAATGCAAATATTTTACTTAAAAACCATATGGAACACATCTGTAATTCCAGCACTACTGAGATAGATGCAGGAAGATTTCCATGAGTTCAAGACCACACTAGGCTACAGAGTGAGTTCAAAGCTGAGAGCTGCATACTAACACCCTGTCTAAAAAAACAGAAACAGGACAGGGGATTTACCTTCGTGGTTCCAGCGTCTGCTGTCAATCACAAGGTCTCAAGTTTGATCCTCAATACCACATATCACAATAGTGGGCCTGATGTTTCACACCTGTAATGCCAGCACTCAGGAGGCAGAGGAAGGAGAATTGCTGTGAGTTCAGAGGTAGTCTGAAGTACAAAGTGAGACTCTGTCTAGAAAAACAAACAAACAAAAAACACAACACTTGACTCTGAAGAGAGATATTTGAGTAAACTGACATTTTTTAAACATGAAGGTGAAAAACATGAATTTTAATTCATGATGTGCTATAGCTGTCTCCATTTGCTGGCTAGAGCTCCATGAGTAAAGTTCAAGGCTTCAGTGAAATACAATCAGTAACTTGAAATTACTTTGTGGAATTATTCCTACCATACAAACTGAAAAACATTACATTTTCCTCGTTTGTTTTTTTGCTTAAAAGCATAACCCTAAACATCAATTCCACGTATGTCCTATTGCATTTTTTATACTAATCCAGTACCTGAAGAGAGGGAATATAATCTGTGAGAAGCAATTTCATAGTGGTTATTATGTGGTCAAATAAATCATGAAATAATCAAATCGCTTAAAGCACTGGTTCTGATCCTAGGCAATATTTAAGTCTTTTTGCCTGTCTCAGTGCTCTTCTATTCCAGTAAAACTAGCATAAAATTTACCCAGACTGATGTGAGTGCTCAAATGTAATATTTTAAATATTTTCTGGTGCACAATAAGTCACAAATTATTATCTTAATACTTTTATTATTGTTATTACTATGAAGCTGATTTTAGGAAGAAATACTGAGGCTTTTACTATAATACTGGATCTCAATACATATTAATGCTTATTTTTAAACAAACTTTTATTAAAGATTGGCCTTCACTACCCAATTAAAGTAATATTTCTGGCTTTTAAGAAATAGTTTTCTAATTAGAATAAAATATGATTGTAATGTAGCACTAAAAATCAATTTAAATAAGTATAATAATTTAGGTAAAATCTCAATTACACCAAAGCAAGAATTATTATTGTATAATAATTGCTTTAAAGATACAAGGGAAATTGGGAGATTATATTACTAGAATTTCAGGTACAGTTGCATTTTTTATAGTATTTATTTAATATCAGAAATAAAATTTAACAGAAAAAAAAATCTGATGGATTACTCAAGAATGGTCTCTTCCTTTCATCTTATAAACTTATCAACAAAGACAAAATAAAGAAGAGAAGATCTAAATCTCACAAGTAGGAGAAAAGTAATGTGTTCATAAAAATTATGAAGAGATTAATGAGAAAGAGAAGGAAGGGACAAGTGTTGCAGGATATCATGTGGGAACAACAGAAGAACAGTTTGTGAACATGGCCCAAGCAGGTAGGACTGGAGAAAAACCAAAATAAGACTCACAGTAACATCTCCTCTTCCAATTTTCTACACAGGGAAACAACACAGAATCCAATAAATCTAAATAAGTTATCCAAATGGTATTATGGGCCAAAACAAAGGAAATGTTTTTAAGTGGAGAAACAGAAGGACAAGTGAAAATTAAATTTAATGCAAATGAAAGATATTTTGAGATTCTTCAGACTATATTTCAGAGGAGTCTTTGAAGAAAATATAAAATTTTTGTTAAAAAAAAAAAGGTTTAAGAAGCTATTTTTGAGAAGTTACTTATTCATGACTAGAACCATCAGAGCAATGTCCATCCAAAAATTGTTAAATTTAGATATTAGGTAAGCTTTTCCCACCTCATCTGTAGTACTAATAATTCTCTTCTCAGAGATTGATTCACAGATGGAATCCAGTAAAAATGACAGTACAGGCCTCTGTTGGAACAAGTGGAATATTCAGTCCCAAGAGACTTTCCATCCCAAAGAAAGGTAGATTATTTCAAGTGAGTGGCAGACAGTACAACTGGAGTAACTATAAAGCTCTAATACATGTTGGCATTTTCACACCTGAGCACAGAGCCTTGAGTAGATCTGTCTTTATAGCAAAAGGAGCTGGGTTGAATTTGGAGAATAATTAATTATTAACCACAAAGAGCTAAACTAGGTACCATCACATGTCAAGGTTATAATGTCTGACATTGTTAGGTAATGGAAAACATTTAATCTTCCTTTGACTCTATGCATGTTTTCCTGGATTACCTTAATGTCTTTTTTTAGTGTTTTATTTCAAAGCAATTTTCAGGACCAATTCATCTCACTTTGAAGAGAAAGATAATGAACATTCCAGGTATTGACTCAGAATTATATATAGTCAACATCTGTCATGTCGTGATGGCTCAGAAGATCACTATTTTTATCTTCTACTAAAATTTATAGGTTTCAAAATATTGATAGTTTTGTTCTAAAATGTGAAGATCATACTCTTTTAAAAAGAGATAATAGAGTGACTGCAACCCCACCTATGCACAAGGCAATGCTCTGTCATCCCCAACAGAAGTCAGGGCCTTTTATTAACCAGGAGTCTGCAGTGCTGGGCTGATTTTGTAAGACTCATTGGTACAGTGTGAAATAAAGTGAAAACAATCCCATATGCCATTTAGATAAAAGTTAATATAGCCCTTTGTGGGACTCCTGGGTTTTGATGGTTTTTCACTCCCCATTTTTCTTTACGGCTACGCTACCTATAATGTTCAGTTAGGAAGGGCCTTAATATTATTATTAAAAATACTGATCTTTTGAGATCATCATGGGTTTTTGTCTTTTATTTTTTATGTGATGTCCTGACTTTCATGTGTCGCATGAGCTCTACACCCTACCAGGAGCGGATGACATGACATATAATCTTTGTGATGATCCACTGCATTCCATTTGCCAGCATCTTCAGGAATTTTGCATCTATTTTCATTAAGGAGATTGGCTTATAGTGGCTGGCTCTCTCTCTCTCTCTCTCTCTCTCTCCTCTCAAATTTGATTGGACTTAGAAAATGCTAGGTTGGGCCAGAGTTAGAGCTTACTAGCCTTCAGGCCCAGGGCGGAGGAGCACGCAGGGAGTGAAGTTAGCAGCGGGCAGCTCAGGAAATGGCGACTGTGCCACCAAATCTGTGCTGGGGTTGGAGCTTACTGGCTGCCAGGCCCACAATGGAAGAGCACCCAGGGACTGAGTTTAGCAATGGGCGGCTCAGGAAACAGTGACCACAGAACCGAATCTGTGTCACCAAATCTGCACGAGGGTGAGAGCTTATTGACCTCCAGGCCCATGCCAGAACAGTGCCCAGGGATTGAGGTTAGCAGCGGGTGGCTCAGGAAAGGGCCACTGTACCACTGAATCTGCGCCAGGGTTGGAGCTTACCGGCCTCCAGGCCCATGCTGGAAAAGCACCCAGGGACTGAGTTTAGCAATGGGTGGCTTGGAAAATGGTGACTGCGGCACTGAGTCTGCATCACCAAATCTGCACCAGGGTTAGAGCTTATTGGCTTCCAGGCCCACACCAAAAGAGCACCCAGGGACAGAGGTTAGCAGGTCAGAGTCTGACTTTCTCCACAGCAACTGCAGAAGCACATCCAGTCACCTTGTATTGGTGAGTAGGTGGGCCTGTTGAAACATCAGCCCCTACCATTGCAGCTGCACAGGGCCTACAGCCTACTGACCTCCAGGCCGACTGCACAAGTGAGCCCAGAGACTCTGTACTGGTGAGTAAGTGGGTCCATTGGAACCTCAGACAGTACCATTGTAGCAGTTCAGGAGCCAGAGACTTCCTGCTTCTAAAGCAGACAGGAGATGGTGTTCTGACTGTATTGATTGAGTGCCTCATATGGTATGCCAGAAATAGGGGTTTTTCTTTAGGTCCCAAAACAGATTGCAAAGAACAACCCACGAAACACTGCTATTTTAAGGTTCCTAACTATTAGGAGGAAAGTGACTTGCAACAAACAGCGCCAGAAAACAGGGCAGGTCAGAGATCAGGAAACACTCAAAGTCTCAGATACAAAGATCCTCACCTCCAGGTAACACAGGGGGAAGGGAAATAGACAAGTTGGAAGCCCAGTCTGCAGGGCCCTCAGAAATGGTAACCAAAGCAGATCTATTAAAATGAAAATCATAACTGATCTCTGAGATGAAAGCAGAGATATTGGACACTGATGATCAATAAAGCTAAAGACGAAATCATAGAGTTGATAGAATCCAAGATAGCAAAAGCAATGAAACCTTTTCAACACCTACAAGCAGAAGTCCAGGAAATTAAGAAAGAAAATGTAAGTTTGCGCAATAGAATGAATTTGGCAGAAGACCAAATTTCAGACCTAGAAGACAGGATCTCAACCAATGAACTGGAAATCCATAATCTATGGAAAAAAGCAAGTGATAATGAAAAGTCAATCCAACAGCTCCTAGATGATTCAAAGAAGAATAACATAAGATTGATTGGAGTCACTGAGGAAGCAGGAGACAAGCTAAAGACATCAAAAAGCTATTACCAGAGAAAATGGCAGAAAACTTCACAGAAACAGGTAACGAATTGGACATACAAATATATGAAGCATACAGAATGCCACATACCCATGACATGAAAAAATCTACACCTAGGCATATCATCATAAAAGTCCCAGATATTAAAAAAAAAAAAGAATGAAATACTGAAAGTAGCCAGAGAAAAGAAAACAGTTACTTCCAAGGAAGCCTGTCAGGATCACAGCAAACTTCTCAACTCCAACACTCAATGCAAGAAGAGCCTGGAGTGAAGTCTTCCAAGCCCTAAAGGAAAACAATTTCCAACCCAGACTAATGTATCCTGCCAAACTATCCTTCAAAATTGATGGAGAAATAAGATACTTCCATGACAAACAACACCTGAAAAACTTCACAAATATGAAACCGGTGCTCCAAAACATTTTAAAGAATATCTTGGAGGAAAATTACAAATCCATGAGACCTAACCGAGTGAACCCATGGGACCAAACATGAAACTGATGGGGAAAGGGAAAAATAGAATAACACAGTCAAGAACAGGAAAACATGACACCACTAAATTTACCTATATCAGTCATAACCATTAATGTCAATGGACTCAACGTGCCAATTAAGATATGCAGACTGGCAGAGTAGATCAAAAAACAAGATCCTACAATCTGCTGCATACAAGAAACACACCTAATTCAGAAAGAAACCCATGGACTAAAAGTAAAGGGATGGAAAACTATACTCTGTACTACAGGAAACAGCAAGAAAGCAGGAGTGGCAATTTTATTTGCAGGCAAAATAGACTTCAAGCCAAAACTGATAAAGAGAGATAAAGATGGACACTATCTTTTAGTTCAGGGAAAAATCCAAGAGACAGAAATCACAATCTTAAATATCTATGCTCCAAATTCTAATGCAGCCAACTATGTAAAACAAATATTAACCGACTTGAAAAGCCAGATAAAGTCCAACACAATAACAGTAGGGGAACTCAATACCGCACTGTGACAAAGAGACAGATCAACTGGACAAAAAGTCACTAAGGAAATCCTTGAGCTCAACCATACTCTTCAGCAAATGGACTTAATAGATGCCTACAGAGTACGTCACCCTACAAAGTCAGAATTTACATTCTTCTCAGCTGCTCATGGATCATTCTCCAAAATAGACCATGTGCTCGTTCATAGAACGGGTTTAAGGAAATCTACAGGGACTGAAGTTATCCCTTGTATACTGTCGGACCATAGTGCCCTGAAATTGGAGCTGAATAGCAAAGGAAAGCTCAGGATCTTCACAAATACATGGAAACTGAACAACATTCTGCTGACCAACCAGTGGGTCACAGAAGAAATTAGAGAAGAAATTGAGCAGTTCTTACAACTAAATGACAATCCCAGTACAACATGTAGAAAGTTGTGGGACACAATGAAAACAGTTCTAGGAGGAAAATTCATACCAGTGAAAGTCTATATCCAGAAAATGGAGCAAGCTCAAATAAACAATTTAATGTTGAACCTCAAGCGACTAGAAAGAGAAGAGCAAAACAAACCC
This sequence comes from Petromus typicus, assembly GCA_004026965.1. Classification (NCBI taxonomy): domain Eukaryota; kingdom Metazoa; phylum Chordata; class Mammalia; order Rodentia; family Petromuridae; genus Petromus; species Petromus typicus. Next base: position 23,123 of record PVIR01009518.1, on the reverse strand, counting down.
AAAGCTCGCACTAAGCAAGAAATTATAAGGATCAGGGCAGAAATCAATGCAATAGAAACCAAGAGAATGGTTCAACAAATCAATGAATCAAAAAGTTGGTTCTTTGAGAGGATAAAGAAAATTGATAGACCTTTAGCCAACCTCATTAAACAAAGGAAGGAAAAGGCTCATGTCTATGTTATTAGGAATGAGAATGGAGAGATTACTACTGACCCAGAGGAAGTCCAGAGGATAATAAACACCTACTTTGAAAACTTATACTTCAATAAAATGGAAAATGGAGCAGAAATGGATAGATTTCTAGACACATATGAACTCCCAAAGCTGAATTAAGAAGATATTGAAATATTAAATGCCCCAATAACAATCTGTGAAATTGAAAATGTAACTAAAAACTTGCCAACAAAGAAAAACCCTGGACCTGACAGTTTTACTGCTGAATTCTATAAAACTTTTAAAGAAGAGTTAGTGCCTCTACTTCTGAAAGTCTTCAGTGAAATAGAAAAGGAAGCAGTACTCCCAAACTCATTCCTGGAAGCAACCATTACCCTGATTGCAAAAGCAGAGAAAGACCCAACCAAAAAAGAGAACTACAGGCCAATATCTCTAATGAATATCGATGCAAAAATCCTCAATGTGATCCTGGCAAACCGAATACAGACAATTATCAAAAAGATTATACACCATGACCAAGCTGGATTCATCCCAGGGATGCAAGGATGGTTCAAAATACGTAAATCAATCAATGTCATACACTATATTAACAGGCTTAAGGACAAAAATCATATGGTCATATCAACTGATACAGAAAAACCGTTTGACAAAGTATAACACCCATTTATGTTCAAAACTCTACATAAGATCAGAATAGACGGTCTGTATCTCAAACTAATAAAAGCTATCTATGAGAAACCTTCAGCCAGTATCATACTAAATGGTCAAAAATTGAAACCTTTCACACTAAGATCAGGAACAAGACAAGGGTGTCCTCTCTCACCACTGTTGTTCAATATAGTTCTGGAAATATTAGCCATAGCAATTAGGCAAGAGAAAGAAATAAAAGGAATAAAGATTGGAAAAGAAGAAGTTAAATTGTCATTATTTGCTGATGACATGATACTCTATCTAGAGGATCCTAAAAACTCAATTAAAAAACTGCTGGACCTAATCGCTAATTTTAACCACATAGCTGGTTACAAGGTCAACGTTAAAAAATCAATAGCCTTTGTATTCAGAAACAGTAGACCCACTGAGATAGAAATTGGAGAGTCAGTCCCTTTCACAATAGCACCCAAGAAAATAAAATACCTAGGAATCAATCTAACAAAGGAGGTGAAACACCTCTACTCTGAAAACTATAGCACTCTGAAAAAGGAGATAGAAGATGATATCAAAAAATGGAAAGAAATACCTTGCTCCTGGGTAGAAAGAACGAATATTGTCAAAATGGCTATACTCCCAAAACTACTCTACACATTCAACGCAATCCGGATTCTAATCCCAACAGCATACTTCACAGATCTAGAAAAAAAAAATCCAAACTTTCATCTGGAACCACAAAAGACCTAGAATAGCCAAAACAATTCTAAGTAACAGGGACATGGTGCGGGGTATCACAACTCCAAACCTGAAACTATACTAGAAAGCCACTGTGATAAAAACTGCGTGGTACTGGCAAAGTAATAGACCCGAGGATCAATGGAGTAGACTAGAAGATCCAGAAACTACTCCAGAGACACTGAGCCACCTCATCTTTGACAAAGGAGCCAAAAATCCTCAATGGTGGAAAGATAACCTCTTTAACAAATGATGCTGGAAAAACTGGACTTTAACTTTCCAAAGACTAAAATTAGATCTAACTCTCTCACTGTGTACCAAGTTAAAATCAAAATGGATAAGACCTAAAAATATTAAAATAGACACTCTAAACCTACTGCAAAACAGGTTAGGTAAAACTCTTGAAGACATTGGCTTAGGGAAAGACTTCATGAACAAAACTTCTATAGCACAGGAATTGGCTCAGGAAATCAACAAATAGGACCTCATTCTTTTAAAAAGCTTCTGCACAGCAAAGAAAACCACCAACAGTGCAAAAAGGCAATCAACAATGTGGGAAAAAAATCTTTGCCAGCTGTTCCTCAGACAAACGGTACTATCTAGAATATGCAAAGAGCTAAAAAAAATCAGCCCTCCCAAATTTAATGACCCAATTAAAAAATGGGCTTCTGAAATGAACAGATATTTTTCAGAGGAAGAAGTAAGAGCAGCTAAGAAGCATATGAAGAAATGCTCAACATCATTAGTCATTCGAGAGATGCAGATGAAAACAACATTGAGATTTCATCTCACTCCACATAGAATGACTGGCTGCCATTTCAGAATCAGCCAACAGCAAATGTTGGCGAGGCTGCGGAGAAGAAGGAACCCTTCTCCACTGTTGGTGGGACTGTAGACTCCTACAACCCCTGTGGAGATCAGTTTTGAGATTCCTCAAAAAGCTAGCATTGGAGGTTCCATTTGACCGGGTCATTGCCCTGCTAGGTATATACACACAAGAATTAAAAGACTCATATCACAGTGGCATATGTTCACCCATGTTTAAAGCAGCCCAATTTGTGATTGCTACATCTTGGAAACAACCCAAGTGTCCATCAACTGGAGAGTGGATGAAAAAGGTGTGGTTCTTCTACAGAATGGAGTATTACCCTGCCATAAAAAATGATAAATTTGAATCATTTCTACTTAAATGGACATACCTTGAGGATATCCTCATAAGTGAAATAAATAGGGCACAGATAGGTACATATCGCATCTTTTCTCCGGTATGAGAAAATAAAGATGTAAATGAGTCCTAGCATTGTATGTTATATATTGTGAAATAGAAAATGCTCAATGTAAAATAGGAAGCATGGGGGAAAATGATGAGATTGTACCAAAAAGTAAGGAAACAAATTTTATGTATATGGAACGGCGGTAGGGTAGGTAGGGCTATGGGAAAAAATGAGAATTAAGTTGTGTCTTATACCGGTACCAATCCCCATTATGGAGTGCAATCATGATGCATATATGTAATGTACCAATAAAGATTTTTTAAAAATTTAAAAATTCTAGGCTCTAAGAATAATTTTGAGAGTAGTCCTTTTATTTGAATTTCATTAAAGAGATTGAGGAGAACTGATGTGAGATCTTCCTTGAAATTTTATATAATTTAGTCATGAATCAATTGAGTACTGCTTTTCTTGGTAGTTTTAGCTTATTAAGGGTTTTATATCTTCTTGGCTGAGTTTTGGGAATTCATATGATGTATCCTCTATTTCTTCTTTAGTAATTCTTGATTTTCCCATTTATTGGAATACAGGTTTTCAAAGTAGTAATAATCTTCAGGATTTCATTTGTGTCCAACGTAATTTCACTTTTCATTTCTAACTGCACTTGGGTCTTTACTTTTAATTTTCTACAACAAAATGAAAGTTTATTGAATTTGTTTATTCTTTCAAAGAACCTGTTCTCCAATTCATTGATCCTTTATACTTTCTTAGTATAAAAAATGATTGTTTAGCCTCATTTTTTTATTCTCTGCTCAGTTCTCTATACCTTCAGTTTTGAACTATATTGAATTTGGGTTGTTCGTATTTTTCTAGGATCTTTATGAACATGATTATCTATTTATTTGGACTCATTTTGTCCTTTTGATGTGGATGTTTACAGATAGAGACTTCCTTCTTAGGATACTCTCTGTTTCTGTTAAGTTCTGTTTATTGTACTGACATTTATCTTTAGACAGTCTGGAATTAACATATTTATATAATATAACATATGTATATATTTATATAAAATTAACTTATTTTATTTTTCTGGGATACAATAACAAATCAGGAAGGAATTACTATTTTCCATGTATTTCCATATTTTTCTGGCTTTTTCCCATTGATTTCTAGTTTCAGTGTGTTATGATAATATGCACTGGATAATTTCAGTTCTTTGCATTTACTTAAGGATGCTATAGGATTAGTGTTTGTTTATTATAGACAAAATTCAGTGCTGCAGTATGTATAATCTTTTTGGGAGAGAGAGATACGGTAAATAGTTTTTACGTCCATTTGATTGAATATTTGTTTCAATTCTGATATTTGATTATTATTAAATTGATTGATTTGTGACAGTGGATATTGAGGTAATTCAGTATAATTGTACTGATATTTATTTGATCTTTTTTGTCCAGTCATATTTGTTTTATGAAGTCAAGTGTGTCAATGCTCAGTACATCTATGTTTATACTTGTGGGGGGGAATTTCCTGTTAAATTGTTTGGTTAGCCAATATGTAGTGACTTTTTATTACTCTCTCAATCAATTTTGGCTTTAAGTCCATTGTTTCTGAAAATAGAATAACTACTTCTTTTTGGGTCCTCAGTTGCATGAAGTATGTTTTTTAATCCTTAGATTTTTACTCTATGAGTTCATTTTTGTGTTAGATATACTTTTTCTGAATGCCATGCCTTTTGACTTTGATCCTTGATGCATCTGTCAATATGCATCATTTGAGTGGGAGATTGAGAGCATTCCCACTGAGTTACTACTGAAAGGTATCGACTTACTCTTTTCATTGCATCATATTTCTATCTCTGACTTCTTTTTATTTTCCTTTTTGCTTAATTGCTCTTTCTGCTTGGTATATTTACTGTCTTAGATTTCTCTCTACTATAAGATTCATTGTCTCTAGAATATTCTTAAAAATTTATTAGAAGTGTTTTGGTGGCCATAAACTTCTTAAGGTGCTCTTTGTCACAAATGTAACTTATTTATCCATAAAATTTAAAGTACAGGTTTGAAGAATATATTAGCCTGATTGAAAGTTGTTTTCTTTTAGGAATTCAAACACTTTACTCCAATATCTTTAGATCTGTAATTTTTATTTTACAAAGTCTGGTATAAATGTAATGGGTTACTTTTGTAAGTGATTTATTGCTTTCTATAACAACCTGTAAGATTCTGTTCCTTTGTTGTATATCTGGGATTTTGACTGAAGTTTTAATAAGAAGTCACTTTTTGGGATGATGCTTAGAAGGAAAATTATTATTTGCAGAAAATATGATCTTGTACATAGAAAAATCAAATATTCCACCAAACTACTCCTATAATTAATAACCAAATTTATTAGTGTAGCAGGTTACAAAAATAACATGAGAAAATCAATTCCAACTTTGTGCACCAAAAACAAACTCAAAAAATAAATTTAGAAAACAGTAACATGTGAATGTCATTGAAAATAGCTTCAGGAAAAATTAAGTATTTAAAAATTAATCTAATCAAAGAAATAAAAGACTGTTACAATGAAAACTACAACATTGTGAAAAAGATTACACAGGACGTCAGAAAACAGAAAGATATCTCCAATTCTTTTATACATAGAATGTACCTCATTACTATGGCCATCCTCCAAAAGTTGATACGGAAATTTAACGTAAATACCAAAAATATTCCTTGCTAAACTAGAGAAAGTAATACTAAAGTTCCTATGGAACCAGAATAGAAAAGCCTTCCTGGAAAAGAACCACAAAGCAGGAGACATCATAACTCTGGACTTTTATGTTCTATGATAAAATTATGACGATAAAATCAACATATTACAGTCTCAAAAAGACATGTTGATGGAACAAAATACATAAACCCCAAGCAAATTAAGCTACCTGATCTTTGACAAAGAGGGCAAGAACATATACTACAAGAAAGATAGCCTCTTTAAGAAACGGTACTGGGAAAACGAGCTGTCCACAGCAGAAGACTGCAGTTAAACCCATAAAACCATGCCAGGTACTACACTGAAATCAACATGGATCAAAGATTTAAATATCAAAAGAAACAATGTACAGCCAGGTAAAATAGGTAAAACTCTAAAGACAGAGACATAGATGAAGACTTTCTGAACAGAAACCCAAATGAAAAAGAAACAGCTTCAAGAATCAAATAATGAGAATATATTAAACTTAAAGCCAAAATATTACACAGAAAAGAAAACACCCCACTAAATGAAGTCAACCTACTGAATGATGAAATTACTTTAGCTATTCTTCAGAGAATAGTATCTAGAAGGTATAAAAAATTCAAAAATTTAGAACTACATAAAATTGAAAATAAAGTTTTAAAATAAGCAACTGAAATGATAGACATTTCTCAGAAGTGCAAATAGCTGATAAATACTTTCATAAATATTCAGTATCACTGGTCATTAATAAAGTCAAAATTAAAAAAGCTGTGAAATTCTATCTTACTCCAAAAATAATGAGCATTATCAAGAAATCAAAAAATAACAAAGCCAGGAAAATCTATAAGGAAAAGGTAGAAAGGTAAATAAGTACAATGGTTTTAAAAATCAATATGAAAACTTCCCAGAAAAGAAAAATAGATGTTTTTAAAAAAGGGATGGTGACCAAGAGACAGAGAGAGGGTAAAAGGGAGGAAGGGAAAGCGGACAAGCTGAATTAGATGTACAATGTGCATGTACCAAGTCTTCATGCTAAATATAATTATAAAACACAGGAAACATGTACCAACAAAAAGAACAACAGTATAAAATAAGATAAATAAGATAATTTCTCCTGCTTTAGGAGAAAGCATTTCATAAGGCAAAAATTTTGATAGCTCAAGAATGGCTCTTGGAATCTCTCTCACATACATGAAAGTACATCTTGATATTGTCAGTGTATGAACTGAGCTTTCCAAAAAGAAAGAGGGGGGGGAGAGAGAGAGAGGGAGGAAGAGAGAGAAAAAAGAAAAGAAAAGGAATGGAACAGAATGGAAAGGAAAGGAAAGGAAAGGAAAGGAAAGGAAAGGAAAGGAAAGGAGGAAAAAAACAAGATAAAACATACTTCCAGCTTTTTAGTCCCAGGTGTAAAGGGAATTGGAATTAAATATACAAAATGCTCCACCATAGGTGGAGACGCTCACTGTAGCCAATGCTATTAGCCATATTTAGGCACAGTGGTAAACACCTGTAACCCAAGAGAACTGTCATAAGTACAATGACAGCCCTACTTACAAGTTGAAATTTTGTCTCAAAATAAGAGCAAAGAATAGCACCCTTAATGTAAACTGCCTATTAATAAAAGATTGTGTGGAAGGCCTATTTTAGTAACATAAAAATGCTATAGTATTGACCAGTGAATAACTGTAGTGCACATTTTCAAAATCATGAAGTTCTTTCCAACAGGTTACTGATTGCAAGGCAGTAGAATGTCAGAACTAGTTACCTATGAAGCTGCTTTACTATGTCAGTTCCTGTAATTTTACAGGTACAAGAGGAGGAACACTATAGCTAATTGCTTGCCACACAGATGGTGCACTAATAGAACAACAATGCTTGTATTCCTGATGCAACACAACCCGCGACAGATACTTCTGGTATGAACTAGGAGAAAATCAGATGAGCAAAAAGAGCTGTTCTGGCTGGTAGCAACTCTAGGGTCCTAGAGACTGGATGTTTATACTAACAGTGGGTTAATGGACCAAAGCTTTATATTGTGTATAGTACAAGGTAAATGGAATAATGACTAGTTTCTAAGGAGGTATGATGTGGCAACAAAATAAAAATGGTTTTATGAATCAGGGGCACAGGTGACTCTATGTATCTGAGCATATTCAAAACTTTGTCCCTAGAAATACAGAGCTGGATGTTTTTAATAAGGTACATGGCCACAAATCAAGAAGTCAAACTGGAATTATGGGTACATAGGAAAAATGAACATAAAACAAACAAAAAATGAAGTTCAGCTCTTCAGAAGAAGTAAAAGCAGCCAAGAAGCATACGAAGAAATGCTCAACATCACTGGTCATTCAAGAGATGCAGATGAGAACAACACTGTAATTTTATCTTACTTCACAAAGAATAATTGCTATCTGAAAATTAAACAGCAATAAGTGCTGGCGAGGCTGCAGTGAGGAAGGAACCTTTTCCACTGTTGGTGGGATATAGACTGGTGGAACCACTATGGAGATCAGTGTGATGTTTCCTTAAAAAAAAGTGGAATTAGAGGTCCCATTTGACCATGCTATTCCTCTGCCAGGAATATAAGTGAAAGGATTAAGAGATTCATATCACAGCAGCATATTTGTACCTATGTTTATAGCACCTCAGCTTGTGATAGCTAAATCATGGAAACAGCCCAAATGCCCATCAACAGGAGACTGGATAGAGAAGATGCTGAAATATATATATATATATATATATATATATATATATATATATATATATATATATATACATACATACATACATACATACACATACACCCTGGTAACGATTAACCTTGAACTGACTACAAGCATTTTGAACTGTAACCAACATCATGGAACCAGAGTAGACGTGATCTTTCCCATACTGCTTGCTAGTATTCATTCTATCAGTAACCAAAACTATTTGACTGACATGTGGGAGTTCACAATTGGGTTTGGCTCCATAAGCACCAGGCATGTGCCTGACCTCTGTGAGGTAAGTTTAAACTAAATCAGATGCATGAGTAGTTGGAAAATAAATCCTTTTGTGTAATGACCATCAATGTCATTTCCCTTCAACCCAAATCACAGGGATACATTGGTCTTATTGTTGTCAATGATCATAGTATATTTGGAATCTGTGTATCTACTCCTGCAGCCTCACAGTCACTTGCACTCAGTTCTTAAAATTGAGACCAAGTTTTTCTGGAATTTATTAGTCACAATAAAAAATGCTTTATCTGTTCTTAATTTGAAGTAAGTACTACACATTTTTGTATTTTCCTTTTCATAAATCAACATTCGTTTTCAATCTAATAGAAAGAGTTCACCAAATCACTACATAGCATGGAGAATGCATGACTCAGAATGTTTAAATATTTTTAAATGTTTCATTTTTCCCTTTATAGTTTATAGAAATTAATGAATTAAATTCTTATAAAGTCAATAGAAGTTTATTTTTTTCTCAATCAAAACTGACTTTTATAAGAAATGCTGGTTTGAGGAAAAGGGATTATTTGTTACTAATATTTTCTTCCACATTATTTCCCAAACTTTTCATTATAGATATTTTAGTGAGCACTTAGAAAATTGATCACAGTTGTTCTTTTTAGTATTATTTGATTTCATAACCAAATAATCAGTTTAGGTTTCCTGGGCCAGACATATGAGAAAACAAAGGAAAAGGTCAAAATGGAAAATTCTATTTTTTTTGGGGGGGGTAGAGTCTCACTTTGTAATTCAGGCTGGTCCTGAACTCAGAAATCGTCCTGCCTCTGCCTCCTGAATGCTGGGAATACAGATGTCAGCAATCCTAGCCAGCACTGTCGTATGTGGTACTGATTGCTGGTGGGTGTAAGTTACCTCATCCAGTATTTTTGTATGTGGTTCAAACATATGTGGAATTGAACCTGAGCCCTCGCACTTGCAAGGCAGGCCCTGGAACCATTGGGTTATATCCCTGGCCCAAAATGAAAAAACTCTTGATATGCCATTTTTCATACTAAAAACATTTTAATCATGTACACATTTGATACATGCTTTTCAGTTAAAAATAACCTTGAATGCATATCAAAATATAAATATATATTTAATTCAATCTAGAAAAGACCTTTCAACATATTAATTTAGATCTATTCACTGAATATCTTCTATGCTCTAGCCAAGGTTCTAATCATGAACAATGGGAACGGAAAATAATGATTCTTGTCTTCAGGGTGACATTTCATGGAAGACTTAAAAATGTAAAAACCATGTATCCATGCTGTAAAAGAGCGTATAATGAGGATCTTGTTAAAGCTCTGTGACCAAGATCCTGTGTTATACAGAGAGATCCCTAAAATGATTCTTACTGTGTAAGAGAATACTATCAGAGTATTCTATCAATACTAAATTTTTAGCATAGAATTCAAACCAGGTGAAAGCAAGCCTTTAAATGTTATGGACCAGTGGATAAGATGCATTTTCAAAACAAGAACTCTAAATACAGAGGAACGATTCATGCAAATGGATGCAGATTTTATCAGGGTCAGGACAATCTGGTGATGTTAAAGCTTTTGAATGTGATTCTAGAGCACTGAGTAAATGAAGATCTTTTATTGGAGCTACACAAAGACTTATATTTGCATTAATGTGGACAATTTGATCCTGGATTTATGAATTAGAAGTCATAAAAGTCAAATGTAAGGTGGCTTTTGTAAAGCAAATTTTGGTAGCTATAATTTATACAATGTTGTGAAAAACAAAGTACTCTGAATAAATATTTAGATGAAAAGTAAAACATCAGAAGACCACAAAAACATTTTTTATTTATTTATTTAGACAGGGTCTCGCTTTGTAACTCAAGCTGGCCCTGAGCTCAGCCTCAAACTCACATCACAGAAATCCTCCTGCCTCTGCCTCCCGAGTGCTGGGATTACAGGTGTGAGCCACCATGCCTAGCACTGTGGTATGTGGTACTTATTGCTGCTAGGTGTGAGCCTCCACACCCAGTGTTGTATGTGGTTACTGGAGGATTGAATCCGGGCCTTTGCTCTTGCAAGACAGGCACTAGAGCCCCTGAGCTAAATCCCTGGCCCCATAAAATACATTTTTGAGTAAGAGGAGAATGCATTACTTATTAAACTACCAGAAACTTTCAAGGATATTTTCTTATCAAGATTTTAAGTTATGTGATCATATAAATACACAATGTCATATTCAAATCACACAAAAATGTGTAATTTTAATAGTATATAAGTAATATTTATAGAAATTAAGAATGCATATTTTCTCCACTTTCTCAAGAACTTCTTTGTTATTTGCTACAAAATAATCATCATCATTTGTTATTGTGTAAATGAAGAAAATTCTTAAGTATTTTGAAGTTTTATAGGCATACTTTTATAAGCATTCTAGATATTTATATCTGGGATTTATATTAAAAACAGTCCTTCTAGGAAAGAATCTATTGCATAGACTTCCCTAAAATCGTTTGCTATAATCTATCTTTACCACATACTCACATCCTTCTTTTTATGATTGTTTTTGCTCATATAGACATACAAGCAGAAACTGAGTTCCGGTCTTCAAGAACCAGGTAACTGTATAAGGCATGGTTCTTTTTTATTACTAAGCAAAACAGATGAGGTTTTGTTTTATACTTGCTTAAGAGTGAAAGCTTTTAGATTACATGTGTACATTAGTGAACCATTATACTCTGTAAAATCATTGCCCATTATTTATTTTCCAAAGCAGACTGCCATTTTGACTGCATTTTATTAAATGTCTTTCTTAAAAATGAATTATGGGACATTATTTCCATTTTAATAAAGTTCCCTACTTTTTACTCTATTCTTAAATAAAAACAAGTCTAAATTTAATTGCAAGAACTTATCACTTTCCTTTGCAAAATGCAATATAACTCCGACAGAATCATTTAACATTTGTACCAATCGCTAGTTTCAATGCACTTTACATAGCCGATTCATTAGCAAGAAAAGGCAACTGCACTGAATGTGAAAGTATTTATACTCTCCTCTATTCCTGTCTAAGCTCTCCTCTATTCCCAGCACTACAACCTTCTGTGCAGCATTTTGTTCTCCTGATTCCAGTGCAGCAGTGTTTTATATTCCTATGAGATAAGTGTAATTTTTGTATTTGGATACCTCCTCGCTTTAAAAGTACATTGGACAAGGAGAGACCAAACTTTAAGTAAAACTTTTAACTTATGGTAAAATGTGGAAGAAAGTGTTTTTCTATGCTTACTTAAATATATGACACATGAATAACCCCGAGGCAAGTTTTTAATATGTTTGAAATCATTAGATAATAACAAGTAATGCAGCCTTTAATTGTTGTAAAATAATACATATTAAAATGTTAAGTGACAGTAAAATATTTTTTTTCTGTAAAATGACTCTTTTTTGGTGAGTTATCACATGATTTGCCACATGCAACTGGTAGCCATTGACTTCTGCAACATTATGAGAAGACTGAAGAAGTCGCAGTTTTTTGAGTTCATACCCATTTATTAGCAAGTAATCCTACACACACACACACAAACATTTCTGAAGCTCACTAAGTTTTTCTAACAAGAAAAAAAAATTGGAAATAAACACAATTTTGTGAAAGCCCATTGAATGCACACCTTGTTCGGTGCCAGCTACCGGCAGACTGTTCAAACTCAAAGAATATAATTCGACGCAAAAAGGTTTTACCACACCCAGTGAACATTTTAGCTACCTACTTTAGCACTGGAACAAAGCACACAGCATCCACAACTCACAACAGAAGAGAATTAATTTGGCCCATACATTTCAGAAGTTTCAGTCCATTGTCCTCTGGCTGAAATGCACCAAAAGCACTTTGTGGAAAGGCTTGGGAGGAGGAACTCTGCCTCTATCATGGTTGCCAGGAATAAAAAAGAAAAGGTTGGAGCCAGGGAGGGAGATGTACCTTGTGGGTCAGACCCCTACAAATCCAGACTCTAACCAGTCCCACCTATCAACCACAAGTCAGTTGTAAAAGCACCGGTGAACTCCTCCACTGATCATGACAGCTCGGGAGTGATCTATTCTCCTGGGTAACACCCCAGATTTAAAAGTAAAATGACATTATTTAAACTTAACTATCAATTGGAAGATTCAGTTGTCAATTCACTCACATTCGTTACAAGAGATACAATACATAGTGGGGGAGGATCCGTCCATAATAAGCAAAAGCTTTGAGAGAAACCGGAAGTGTTGGAATCAGTAAAATGGGAAGAAAGATGCAAATCTGTGATGTGGTTGAAGGATGTGATTGATGGATAGGCCGAGGAAGTAAACAATAAATTCATTTTCAACATTGCAAATCCATATTATGCTTATGAAAGACATCATGGAAGCCATCTGAAATAGTGCACACCAGAAAAGATTTTAATACGGCAAGTGAAGTATAGTTTGGTAAGAAAGTAGAAAAAGGGAGGGATTTAGAAGAAACATTTTGTGAAAAATAATGGAATTTGGAATGGTTTTTGGATGACAAAAATTCATTTCTTGGAGGACTCGAGGTGCTGATGAGTAAGAAAGGAAAAGTTTTTATTTGATCTAACTTAACATAGAGGGATGGATTAGGCGTTATTCTAAATTCAAAAGTATTTAGAAGTATTTTAAATTCTTTGGGAATTTACATGATGAATTCTGTAGCTCCAAAAGAAGGCCTAAGCTGCTTTTGTCTCATTGCTGAGACAAAATACCCAATGTCAAAATTACAGGGAGAAAGATTTATCTAAATTAAAATACCTAGAGGTTCCAGTCCATAATTGGTTGGCTCCAAGCCACTGTACCAGAGGGGCACAGTAGATAATGCACTGATGGTACACAAAAAATAAGGGCTCCTAACAGCATCTGCCTGCCGCTTTTATCTTATTCAGACTAGTTACTGCAGGTAGCACTCACACCCTTAAAGCTAGTGCCCTCAGGTCTGTCCTCATGAATCAGTCTCACACTCTAGATTCAGTCTCATCTGAAGAAGCGAGAGGCTTTGGGAACATCTAAGCACAAAGCGTAATAAAACGTAACAAACCAACAACATTCTATCCCCCATACAAAACTTCCTACTCAGTAAGCAGTTTCATTCGCTTATTATAAAAGACATCTTGACGATTTTCATGTATTTGATTCAGAAATAAAATTACACACAAATAAAACCTTACTGACAGTGATTTTCTAAGAAGCAAGGGAACAAATCATCCGGAATTCAGTTCCTGTTTAAATATGTAGAGACAGGACATGCAGAACACGAATATTATTTATAATTGAATTTATTTTCTTTATAACTTTGCAGAGCTGGAATTTGCTGAATACTAACATTATTTATAATTGATACAGTAATTTCAATATCTTAGGCTTCTTTTTAAAAGATTAATCATTGAGATTTTTATCAAAGTGAAAATGACACTTCATATATTTATAACAAATGGGTATTAACTTGTAACTAGAAAAATACCATGCATTATAAATCAAATATCTTCATTTGTATTGACCTAACCCTCCTCTATTCATTTTTAACTAATATCAGCTTTGAGTGGTAAAGCTACTAAGTTTTCTCAAGCAAGCAAGAACTAAATTACATGTTACTAATTCTGAGCACTCTTGGAATACTATTTTTGAAGCACAATAAGGAAAATATCAATTGTTAGGAATATTTTTTGGACAGGAAACAGGGGGAAAATAATATTGATAATCTTTAAGGGTAACAGAACTTCAACGTTCTGGTTAACAAAAATAAAAATTAAGTTGATATTAAAATATCAACCACAAATTACATTGTCTGTAATGGGCAGAATTACTTTTTACTGAATCCATCTCCTATGAAAATAAGAAATTATTGAATACCTGAATTTGATAAACAAAAGATGAAATCTAGGTTATGATGCTTTCCACGGAAGATGAGTATCTATGTATCACTTTTGTTCAGGAAACTTTTACAAAAAAATGAATTTTTGGAAAGAAAAAATTAATGGTAAGAAAAGGAAACAAATCTTACATATATAGGGAGCAAGGGATTGTAAGGAGGGCAGAAGAATAGGAAAAAATGAGAAATCAGTTGTATCATGTACTGGTACAAATTCTCAATGTTGAACGTGACCACAATGTATATATAAAATTAAATTTAAAAAGTTAATCTTTGGAAATGAAGATGTGTATTATAATGCTATTCTCTTTCTCTTTGCTAGCTTTGGCATACAGACTTTTTATCGTTTTGCCTTGTTACACTGAATAAGGGCAGAATTATTTTCTCATGGAGGATTTAGCTTTGTCAAATAACTGAAGTAACATGGATGAACTATAGAGAAAAATAAGTTGGCTTAACTTATTTGTTAAATTTGTTGATCTGGTTTTATTTATCTGCACATGATTTAACAATTAAGAGGACTAAATGTGAGTCACAGTAAAAACATTCAAGTTTCAATGTTATTTGATAATGTTCAGCCACTGCACTGTGAATACTAAAATACAATAAATGCCGAAATGCTTTGTGGATATAAATTAATGGTTAAATAATTCTGTCTAATCAACAAGCCATGAAAATGTCATTATAATATAGAAATGAAATGTTGCTATAAATATAATACATGTTTGGAGCAAAAAATTTTACATCAAAGGATTTATAATAAGAGAAAGATGGACCAGGAATCATGGACATATGATGAAAGATGAATACTTGATTATCCATGTAGTTTTATATGCATTTGTATATATGCATATTTATTACTTGTACTTAAAAATTTGATATCTCAATTATATAACAGTATTAACAAAAACAGAATATACTTGTACAATCTTAAAATTGTAAGTTTTCTCACGTTAAATATCAGTCTTCACTTCCCTTAGAACTAGACATTCATTCATTTTAATTTCTGATGAGTGGTTACTAAATCACCTTTAATGAGACAAAGCAAATTCAAAATCTGAGGGATTATTGTGACAATATTTCCCAAATTTATTATCTTCCCACCAAATCAAATTGAATTCTAAAGTAGTCTCAGTAATAAGCGAATGAAAATTTCTGGCAAGTTTATCTCCTGTTGTTGTTTTAAGAAATTGATGTTACCAAACTATGGGCAAAAAGACATAAACAGATGGATGTTAGAAACATATACCTCCAGTGTTACTGATAGCTATTCACTGATCATGAGTAAATGAGAAATAAACAGAGAGGACTCAAAAAAGTAAGTGGCAAGAGAAAGCTGGATGCTTCAAGACACAAGTAACTCAGGAGTTCATGCTGAAACACAGTTTATATGTAGATATTTATTATATGAGTGAATACATTGCTATGGTTTAAGGGAATTTGATTTGAATTATCCATTTCAGTAACTGCAGTTGAAAAATAAATACCAAACAGCAAACAAACCACTCTCTGTACTGGAGATCTTTCTCTTTTTTTAAAAAAAAAAATATCTTTATTGGTACATTATGAATACACATCATAATCGCATTCAACATGAATATGACATGACTTGATTATCATTTTTTCCCTTTTCCCCTGCCCTGCACTCCTCACCCCTATATACAAAATAATTGTTTTTTTCCTTTATTATTAGCATATTCATTTTCCTCTCATTATTTACTGTCACACTCTTTCCTTTTAAATATTTTCTACTTCACAATATCAACTATACATACTACAACTCATTTACAGCTTCATTTTCTCATACCAGAGAAAAGAGATCTTTCTTTTTATGCTTGCCTCTCTGAATGTTGACAGTGCAAGTGAACAGAAGATACATGTAATGGTGAAAATATCCCAGAGTATAGACATTTTGCCATCACCTAATGAAAAAATCATACATTAAGTGTGGTATACATAGAAACATGATACCAGGATGCTTTTTAGGAAAGGAAAGGACTGAGCTTCCCACCCTCATTGCTGTGATAAGCAGACAGTCTTCATTAGTCAGCTTCTTATGCATCTTCTCAGCTTCACATAGTCATTCAATGAATACTAACTTCTCCTTTTATGGTAAGCACATATAGACTCACAAGATGATGTTAAGACATGCTCATTATTTCAGTAAGCATAGAAGTCTAGTAGGCAAGATTTGCTTTGGTTTTGGTTACACTGACAGGACTTCATGAGTTAAAATTCAAACTTAGATGCTTTCTTCTACCTTTCCTTTCCTTTGCAGTGGGAAATCCTTAACATATTCTGTATAAACCAAATTATAATTGTTTATTTCTAGATAGTCCAGCTTGCCCTATAAGCTTTTCATAGTCATGTTTGGTATGTTTCCAATTTAATGGCACATTAAGCTTTAGGAAGTAAAATTTATCCATTATTTTATCGGATATATAATTAAGACACATACCAATTTTAAATATTTACTAGATTAGCATTTTCTAAATAGTTTAGTATTTTCCATTTATTTCTTCAGATTTTCCATGGAAAGTCTACAACATGTGCCAAAAAGGTTTTATTCTTTAAAATTTTTATCTGTATGGAACTTGTGATATTTTTATGTATTAATGTGGCTAGACTTCAAGATACCTAGACACTTTGTCAAATATTCATCTGTATGTTGCTGAGAATATATGTTAAATAATAGTGTTTTTAAATCAGAAGACTGATTAAACTAGATTGGTGAACAAACTATTGGTGAGATCCATCCAATCATTTGAAAGACGACATAGAAGAAAAATTGAGTAGTCCTACATATTAAAAAAAGTTTTTGCAAGGCTGCTTTGGAACATTATTTGATAAATTGTTCTTCCTGACTGTAAAGAAAACAATTACTGGTTTTGGACTGCAACATTGGTTTTCCCACGATTCCAAGCCTGCTATATTGCCCTGCTGGGTTTTTAGGTTAACCTACCTCTGTCATCTTGTTGACCAATTTCTTATAATAAGTCTATCGTATATTTATTTACCTATCCATTGATAAAGTTTCTCCCCAGAACCCTGAGTAACTATAAAATAGATGCCAATAAAAATTTATTTTTAAAAACTACCAAGCATATATGATAAGAGGCAAGTTCCTGGATAAAGATGACTTGCACAACTGTTTGTCAGTAAATGTCTACTGTAAAAATCAAGTAATTATTATAAAAGATGAAAATATTGCCAATATGAAAAGTCAAGTGTAACATTTATTTTTTGTATTAGTTTAACGTATATATTAGCTGATTCTACATAAATAGTTTGATGTAAAATGAATATAAAATAGAATATTTATAGCAAATGTCACTAGAACAAAAAAGCAAAGTGAAAAAATTGTGAATAAAATTTAGTTGGCTGATATTGGAGACCTTGCTGAAACTGGAAATACTTCATTATTTCACTTTTCAACAATTTACTAAGTGACAGTTAAGATTATGCTCTATAATTAGTAATTAATTAACCATCTACTCTTTGGCCTCCAAATTCTCAAGACACATAGCGATGAATTATAAATTATATGCACAGCATTGGCAAGAGTAGATAAATATAATACATTAATACAGCTAAGGTAGACATACAAAGTACTAGGCCAACAATTTGTCAGAAATGGGCAAAATCCATATATTTAATTGTAGTAAATATGAGGTATTTAAGTTTTAAATAACTAACATATCTAGAGAAAATTTTGCTGAAAAAACTGTTTTGAAGGGAAGCTGACAAACAAAAGCAAATGCCACAATAGTCTTTGCAACTATAGCTTATAACCTTGAGCATTCAGAACTTTTTGAAGTAGAACCTACCATAAAAAACTGCAAATAAAATATATTTTGCCTGAACAACAATATATATTGTATTCTAAATATTACCACAAAAGAATGCTCATGAGTACACATTAAAAGAAAGATATGATCTGAGAAGAAAGAGAAGCCAAAAAAAGAGGAAAACAATATACAAATAGATGATATATAAGTAAGAGATAGACACAGACAAATAAAGAAAAATCAACCATGTAGCTGAAAATGCAAACAGGAAAAAAATCACGTAAATAAGCAATTTAACAAATCAAATCAGAAGACATTCAGTTCAGAAAAAAGGAAAATAAATGTGATCCCAAAATGTCATAGACCTAATAAATTTAAAAGAAGCAAATGCAAGCATGGGAAAAGTCTAATAACAAGCTGGATGAACAATTAGATTTCTATATATATTAGTTAAAGAAATAAAATATATGCAAATCTTTGGGTAAATTCTAATCTAGTTAATATAAAACATGTAATGTATTGGAAAAGTGTATGAGAAAAATACATCTATTCTGTAGAAGTATTTCTAATAGTTCTGTTTAAACAATGAATGATGCTTTAAAGGATTTGGTACTCATAGAGTTCTGGTGCTAAAATTGCAAAGTGTATTTGAAAAACAATATTTAGATAAATTAAAATAAAATTACAAAATTGAAAGTTCCAAAAAAATATGCACTGTTTCAATAATAAAAATTTTAAACAAATACCGTAATTTTAAGTGAAGTAAATCTGAAATACAGACTTAAATATTGTATAGCTTCTCATATGGAAAACTAAATATACAAAAAAGTGCAAAGTATAAGACAGGTAAAGGAAAAAGAGAGGAGAAAAAATTGCTGTCTAGCATAGACGTATATCTGAATATGTACCTTGATTTAATATAATTTTATATTTATGTTTTGGCTTATTAATCAAGGTTGTTGATATATGTATCTGATAACTAATTTAGTGATTACTCATAAATAAAAGGATTTGATGTTAACAAACTAGAAGAGGAGTGGAAGAAAGTAAATAATTTTGATGTATTCGGAACATGTACTAATTCCCTATGGTGAATGTAGTTATTATACACTGCAGACATGCACTAACAGGAAAAGATTATAAATGAAAAAAAAAAAACTCAAATGATCACACACATATATAAAGAGGAAATTCAGTACATGAGAAAACATGAGAAATGTATCTGGAGTCAATAGTAAAACAAAAAAAGACAGTTACCTGCAAAATGATAAAAAATTACCCAACTATACATGCCTCACTGCAATAGCAATTGTGAAGAGCTCATGCAGTAATATTTTCAAACTGAAATGTACCTAGAATCTTATACAAGCTAACTTTAATATCAAATGATAAAAAGTCTTTCGATGTTCTTACTGTTAAGAGCATCTATTGATACTTTAGAAAGAAATCTTAACGTCAAAAACCTTAACATTGTGTGTCTTACTTCCTGCTTATCAAGTCTATTTGAGAATTTTCAACACTTTATTTAAGAAGAGATTCACATAAAATAGTAGTCACTCATTTAAAAGGTATAAATCTGTGACTTTTAGTGGATTCTAAGGGTTGGGAAAAGATTATTAATAAACATTTTTAAACAATTATTTTATCCCCAAAAGGAACCCCATGTCACTAAGTTAACAACTCTTACTCATCCAGAAAAACCTTTTGGAATCATAAATCTACTTTTGCTTTTGTAAATTCCTTATTCTGTACATTACATATAACTTATAGAGTGAAGAATCATTTGTCCCTGATTCTTTCAGTTAATATAAAGTCTTTAAACTCTATCCTCTTTATATTATGGTGGTATTTCACTATTTTATTGACTAACAGTGCTCCATTGCTTGCTACATTTATGTGTCCTTCATTAGAGGGGCATTTGAATCATTTCTAGACACTGGCTATTAGGAATGATGTTAATATAAACTAGAATGTCCAAGTTTTTGTCTGTGCATTTATTTACTGGTGATTAGTTCAGAGCATATGGTAACTCTGACTTTTGGAGGAAATATTAAAATATTTTCTAAAGTCAATGCAACATTTAGATTCTTGGGGTCAGTGTAGGGAAGTTCCAATATCCCCACTATCTTGTCACTAGTTATTTTTATCTGTTATAGTTTTATTTTTAGTTTTAATTCTCTTATTATGGAAGTGATTCTTACTGAAACTAGATTTGCATTTCGCTAAGGGTTAAGAGTGTTCACTATCTTCTAAAGTGTGCATTTGCCATTTCTACATGCCCTTTGGAAATGTGGGTAAAACTGTTTAATCAGAAAGGTTTTGCTCATTTGTTTCACTGGATAAATTGCTTTTTATTATTGAATTTCAACAAATTTTATAAAAAGTCATGTCTTCCTATATATAAATTTTGAAAAACTATTACTTTCTGTGAATTCTCTTCAGTTTCATGATGATGTATTTTAAAAAGAATATTATTTAAGTACTTTCAATATATTCAATATATCTCTAAATGGTTCATCATTTTTGTACTTGTTATTTTTAATGTCTTATTTTTACTTAATTTTTGCATACAGTGTGAAATAGGGTTTCATCTTTAATTTGTTACATGAAGACACTTATTCTAGGAACACTTGGTTGAAGACAGTATTCTTTCTTCCACTGAATTATATTGACACACCAATAAAAATTCATCATGAGAATTTATTAACTTTCAAATTTATTCCCTTTGCCAATGCATTTACTTGTCCCAATGGCACATAATGTGTATTATTAAAAATCTACAGGAAGTTTTGAGATTGAGAAGTGCAGAACTTTTGATGTTCATCTTTTGGGAGCTTTTATGGTTATTCTGAAGGATTTGAAATTCTAGTGGAGAACAGACTTGACAAATTTGTGCCCGTAAGTCACATTGGAATCTTAATAGTTTAAAAAGTAATTGGCTAGTACTTATTTACATTAAATTTCTTTTGAACCTCTCACATTTTTGGATGTTGCTATAAAATCTTTTCTCCCTAACTGTTATTGCATTTTTGGCTTTCTCATTCTTACAACAGAGAATGACTTATTTGTGGATATTAATGAGTCTTATAATCATATTGAATTAAATCATTAATTCTAACATTTTAAAATGGAAGCCTCAGGATTTCCTATATGCAATGTAATATATTCTACAAATAGAGATAGCTTTATGCCTACCTTACTAAGTTGAAAACATTCATTTAATTCTTGATCTAAAAATATATAATTACCCTGAAAAATGGCCAAAATTTATAGGAGCAGACTTTTTTGTTTTGTTTCTGATTTACGAAGAAATCATTCAGGCTTCATCATTTATTACTAGTGGATTTTGCACACACACACACACACACAAAAACAAAACCCTTTATAAAAACCAAAAACCCAAATTGCGAAGACCAAACCTAAATTCATGAAAGAGCAAAACTAAGGTTATTACAGAACATGATAGCAATATTTACTAAAAGTATTTTAAAATTGCTTCAATTTGCCTTTTGTTTCTTCCTTTTTTAAATTAGAATTTAAAATGCAGTCATCCTACATGTCTCATTATTTTAATTCAAATATTTATTGGTACATAATGAATACACATTATAATGACATTCAACATTGAGAGTTTGTACCAGAATATGAAATGACTTGATTCTCATTTTTCCCCTTCCCCTACCAACCCTGCAACTCCTCCCCACCTATACATATAAGCTTTGTTTCCTTTTTTCATTACTATAACATTCTTTTTCCTCCTTGTTATTTATCCCTAAACCTCCTTCCTTTCAAATATTTTGTAATTCACAATATCAACTATATATACTGAACTCATTTACATCTTCATTTTCTCATGGCAGAGAAAAGATACGATATTTACACATCTGTGACCTATTTATTTCACTTATGAAGATCTCAAGTTATGTTCATTTGAGTATGAATGACTCAATTTTATCATTATTAATGGCAGAATAATACTCCATTCTATTAAAAAAAAAAACCCACCACATTTTCTTTATCCAGTCTCCAGTTGATCGACATTTGGGTGTTTCCAAGATTTAGCAATCACAAACAGAGCTGCTATAAACATGGATGCACTTATGTCGCTGTGATATAAATCTTTTATTTATTTAGGATATATACTTAGCAGAGTAATGGCTGGGTCAAATCCTAGCTCCAGTCCTAGCTTTTTGAGGGATCTTCACACTGATTTCCAGATTGGTTTTATGAATCTACACTCCCATCAAAAGTGAAGATGCATTCCTTTTTTCCTGAAGCCTCACAAACATTTGCTGGCTAATTCTGACATAGCAGCCATTCTTTGTGGAGTGAGATGAAATCTCAGTGTTGCTTTCATCTGCATCCCTCGAACGACCAGTGATGTTGAGCATTTCTTCATATACTTCTTAGCTGCTTCAGATACTGAAAAGTATTTCAGATGCACATGTTTGAATTGGGTCTTTAAATTTGAGTGGGCCGATTTTTTAAGCTCTTTATATATTCTAGATAGTAGCCCTTTTTCTGAGAAACAGCTCGTAAAGATTTTTCCCATATTGTTGGTTGACTTTTCGCTCTGTTGGTGGTTTCCTTTTCCTATGCAGAAGCTTTTTAATAGAATGAAATCCTATTCTTTTTTGTTAAGTGTGGTGTGCAAGGTCTTCAGATCTGAGGAAATTCATTCAGATCTGAAACTGATTTAAATACAAATTTCTGAATGTCAAACTGAGCCTAGCCTAATAGAAAAAGCTATTTACATATGTTGGGAAAAGGGCTGTATTTTGCATGTAAGAGGAATTTAATTTTCTAATCATAAGAATGGATAGTGAATTTGAAAATCTCTTAAGCCTCTTTAAAACAAGCAGATGACAAGGGTAGTCAAACTATGAGATATAAAGTTGAAAAAAGAACAGTTGAAATTGTAAGGTGGAAAAATTGCATATTGTGTTACTTTAAGCAATACTTTTAAAAAA
>PVIR01009517.1:0-52991 GCA_004026965.1 Petromus typicus | reverse complement strand
CTTACATGACATCTTTCTTCAGTGTTTCCACTTCACACACAAAATGCAATGACCACCCCCCCACCCCACTCCAACTGCTACACATTTTTGGTGTCAAAGAAGACATATTATGATAATTAAATTCTACTTGTTAATGTTTAGGCATAACTGCATGTGTACTTGAGCCACCTTATAGCATATTAGGAAGTGAAGGAAGACTGAAAAGAAGTAATATCTTACTGTTTCTCACTTAATTTGGATAATTGTATTTTGCTCACCCCAAGGTAATGGCATCGATGCTTTCAAAATGTCCTGTGGAGATGACACTTTAACTAGCATTGCCTGCGTTTCATTAGGATTAAGCTGGGTTTTCTGGACTACAGGTGTCCTCAGCAGCACTTTGCCGAGCCGGCATCTCAGCCAGAGGCCTTTGGGTCTGTGGATGCTGCTCTTCAATTCTAATTTTTAATAATAGCATTAGTGTTTGGTTGCAGTGTATAATGGTGGTCTTCCCCACGGGGGTTGATGCGTTCCTCTCCTCCCGCTATCTCTGTCCTCATCCTGTCTGTGAAAGCTGTCTTCCTGCTCCCTGTTACCTGTACATTCTCTGCTCTTTCGTGTATACTTTTTTCTTCTCATGTGAGAGAAACCATTCCATCTTTCAGCTTCTGATTTATCTCACTTCATGCTGCGCTGCTCTTTTTTGCTGTTAAAGCAGATATATACCAAAGCACCCCCATCGAACTCAGAGCTGAAAACTCATCCTGGGTGCCCCCTTCCTCCGGCCAGCATGTGTGTGTGTGTGTGTGTGTGTGTGTGTGTGTGTGTGTGTGTGTGTGTGTATGTGTGCGCACACATGTACACGCATGCACGTACAGCACCTACATAGAGCTGTGAGGGAGCGACAGCAGAGCAGACAGCTGCAGTGAGTGTTCTTTGTTAGACTGCATTCACGTGTACACACTCCTCCGTTGTGTAAGCACAAGCAGAGGCAGGTGCTGCCTGCTCGGCAGCCTTTCTCAGAAGCCCCTGGCAAGCTGGACACGAGAGCAGAAGGTTCAGTTAACTGAGAGGAGTTTACTGGGAAAGGACACCTCTGTGGAAGGTAGATGCTTGCCTGTGAGGAGGAAAAACTGCTGTTCTTTGCATTTCTGTGCTTTTTATCCAAGACTCACATGCTCCAAGCTTGGTCCTGGGCACAGCAGTGTTGAGGGGTGAGTCTGCGAGCGTCCAGTCGAGTGGAACATGGTCAGATCCAGAGCTGTGCACTCTGATGGACCCATGCAGGTCTCCAGGGGAGGCTGGGCCTTGTGAGATTGGCTTCAGAATGGGTTGTTACAAAGGAGTCAGCCTGGTCTGCAGGAGGAGTCTCCGCTTTCTCTCCAGCCTCCTGTCTCTCTAGCACATGCTCATTGCGTCCCACCTCCATGTTCTGATGCAGCCGAGAGCCCACAGCAGAGGAAAACCTATCCTTTCAGCATCAGTCCTGAAACCAAACAGACCTGTTTACTGTAAAATATTCAAAGCTCAGACTATGTTCATGCAGCTACATGGTATGGACTAAGACAAGTTTCAGAATGAGGACTCACCATTAGGAAAGTATTAAGGGTTTGTGATCAGGGCCAGTACTAGGACTTCCAACTCTGCTGGGACCTAGGGTCCTACGGCTGACAGGGGACTCACAGCTGCTGGTGTGTGGTCTCTGTGTCCCTCTGTCTGTCTCTCATGTGCACTCCTCGGGCATGGTGATTTTCATTACAAATCCATTATCACACTCACATAAGAATCTTTTAACAAAGGCCTCTGCGTGTGGTTAGACACTGAGTCTGTTAGTCTATGATGACATTGCCTAAACTGCATTGCATTCTGGGTAATTTAACTTCCTATCACTTCAGCTTACCGGCAGTTGTTTAGTTTGTATTGCTGTTTCTATTGTGTTGTGTTAGATATTTAGTTCATAAGATATGCTGAATCACAAAACATAGTTCCTTGAACTATAATGTAATTAGCAGCAGTAAATATTCACAGAAATACCAGAAAACTGGATTTTGTAGAGCTAGCAATCGATTTGTTTATACATACTTGTGTATAACTTTTTAAGAAATAACTTTATCATTATTAAAAATGATAATAGATCAAAAAGTCTGAATTAATCCTACTTCTGCATTTGCATAACTATGAAATAAGTCTTTCAGAAAGGAACTGGTAGATTGTGGCATTCATTACAGAGAAATCACTCACAGCCCTTCCACGGCAAAGCTGTGCTGCTGCAAAGTTGAAAGCACGGTGTCATAGAATCGATGCAGACACGGGATGGGGCTCTGGTGGGCGTGGCCCTCGGTGGCTTCCAGGCTCACAGTCCTTCCAGTGGTAACACTCAGCCTGCGTCACTCCGATGAGCTCTATCCGTCCCAACCTTCCACGTCACTGAGCCCCTCTGGGGTCTTCGTCAAGGACCCTTGTTCCCAAATGTGTCAATGGCAGCTGAGCTCCTTGTTATCACTTAGGACATATGACAGTTAGTAAATTTGAACATTAACAAGAAACAGTGAGTATCGAAAGAGTGCTCTGGGTTAAAA
The DNA here is from genome assembly GCA_004026965.1 of Petromus typicus. Lineage (NCBI taxonomy): Eukaryota > Metazoa > Chordata > Mammalia > Rodentia > Petromuridae > Petromus > Petromus typicus. The sequence goes on along the minus strand of PVIR01009517.1, from coordinate 50,433 downwards.
CAAGTGCATGGCCCTGGCACACATTCTACTGCCATAGTAGCCAGTTTTGAAAGGTGTAAGCATTGAAGAACCATTCATATTTATACCACTTTTTCTCGAATATGTTAAGATCCTGATGCCATGTTAAAGAGTCCAAACACAGAAGTCACACAATTGCCTTAGTTCATCGGATGTCACTAGAAGAGAATTTCTGAGTTTGGGACATTAACAAAGACAGAAATTTGTGGCTGATGGAGCTGCTCGCTGCAAGTTCAAGACCAAGCACTGGCCTCTGGCAAGGACCTCTGCTCTCCTGTGTCTGAGGCAGAAAGACTGTGGGGCAGAGGAAGATGGGAAGGAAGGGGGAGCCAAACTCATCCTTTTGTAAGAATCCAGTGTCAAGACAAGGCGTTAGTCCGTTCCTGAGGACAGCAGGGAAGGACACACCCACTTTCTCAAATAAAGTCTCTCCAAACGCTAGTGAGAGTGTTCGCCCAAACAGCCTGGAGAGGGCTGGACTCGGAAGGAAAGCCTGAAAGCTGCTGGCTGAAGACTCTGCCCCACCTGAGGCCACGGTCAGCCCCACACCCAGCACCAGTCCTGCAGACCTGCTGGGGTCGCCCAGCACAGCCTCAACTCCCACTCTGACTTGGACACACCCCAGAACTGAGGACACCCCAGGGACTTTATGGTTTATTGTTTGTTTTGCTTTTCTTCCTCCTTTTGGGAGGGTTGTTTCTGATTTTGCTTTTATTGTTTGTTTCATCTGATTTGTCTTTCTTCTGTCTTCAAGGATCTTTCCTGACATTTTGATTTTCATGTGAATGAATGTTGTCTAAAAGCTTTTGGGTTCACTTCACTGTTCTTTTCTGTCTCTTTCCTCTCCCGTCCTCTTCTCCAGTTTCCTAAAACTGGGTCATCAGCCTTTGCCCCTCACCTTTGCCTCTACTATATTTCTCACTATTCACCTATTTTTCCCTATGCCCCATGTACATACAAGGTAGATTCACTCTACTAAGGACACTCACTGCATACAAGTTCCTGGTTTATGTTGGATGCTGCTATATAACTATAGATCTTGCTCCTGTGGTTAAAAGTACCGAATTCCCAGTTGCCACAGTTTGTCAGTTTCTAGGCTATACTCGATGCTGTGGTTATTGCTAGCTGTACTGTTTTAGCCAGGACATCCTACCTGTTGGAATAAGTTATTCTCCTTTGTATGACAACACTGTGATTGTGTGATTGTACTGAGTGATGATCATCTGTATAGCCCCGTATCAAAGGATTGGGAGCTGAACAAAACAGATTGCAACCTCTCAGCCCTAGTAAATTGAGAGAGTAAAATCTTGGGACAGACACAAAGACCAAGAGCCACGAATGACCAGAAGACGGCTCTGAGAAGTAGACATTTCCTACAGAGCCCTAGACAGTAGTAGTAAAGCCACCTATCGTATCCAATTTATAGCATCTACACAGAAAACACATTAAGATAAAATAAATAGAAAATAACAAGACACAGAAGCGAAATCCAACTGCAGACCTACAGCTCACCCAGGACAAGACCAGGGAACAAGGAGATAGAGGGAATCAGAAGCCACTGAGCTGAATTATCTGCAATGGCAGCAGCAGAAATACAGATAAAAGACCAAAACCTATGAATGAGGCTATAGAGAGTATCAGATGGGAAGGGGAACTAGGGTGAGGGGAAAGGAAGGAAAGATAGCGGAAAATGAGAAGAGAGGAAAAACAGAAACAAAGCTTTTGTTATAAGGAGGGAAGAGAAATTGAAGGAAGACGAGAGGAATGGCAATGAAAAAGAAGAATGAAGACGCATCATGTGCAACTGGAAATTCACTATGATGAGTGTGGTCATTGTGTATATTGAAAATGTACCAGGAAAGTGAATTTTTAAAAAGAGTATTCTCAGAAAAGAGATAAATAAATAGAATAGTCCCCCAATGCCAGGGAGTAAAAGTAATAACAACAGAGGAGGAAGAGGAAAAGAGCCCTGCCGCAGTCCTATCAACTTGCAGTACTGATGCAGAAAACAATTTTATAGCTGTAAAGAATAGAACTTCGGAGAACTGTATGTGAAAATTGACGTGCACTGCTGAGCAGGGCACCGCTGAGCCGGGCTCCAGACTCTTATGGAGAGATTATTAATACACTCTTCCCTCTCACCCCATTTAACTGTGAGCCCATCATTTTGTTTAAAAATACTCTGTTTTAATGATATTAAACACTGTGGTAACTACTGCTCTTTTTCCCTCCTTGTGAATATAAAAGTACTGCTGCTCTGGGCAGCAGCCTGCTCCATACGAAGTAGTCTAAGATGGATGAAAGCTTGAAAGTTTCCCAGATGGTGGAAGCACTCAGGACCACTCTTCCTAGCAAATCCTGGGGCTGTGTGTCCTCTTCTACCTCTCCAGTGCAGATCACCACAGCTCTGCATCCATATGCTCTTCCACGTGGAGTCAGGGAAAGACGACGAAGACCAGTCAATAGAAGAAGAGACAGGGAGGAGAGGAGGTGAACCTCACCTATCAGAACCCCCTGGACCCTCAGACACTGATAACACATCCTAGGAAGAACTGCTGGGCACGTGAATGTGAGCAACGTGCCGATGAGGTTCTCTAAAGGAACAGAATCCTTAGAACACAGGAGGGGAATCATGAGAGGGACTCCGGGACCCACATGACCACCTACACATTGGAAAGCTGCAGTGTCCAGGAGCTGCTCAGCCCAGGAGCTGGAAACGGCAGAAGAAGGGCACCCGAGCACACAGCACCAGCCCAAGACCAAGGGTCTGGAAGCACCCGGGAGGGGTTAGGTCTGTGTCAGAGGCCAAAGAAAGTGGCGTTTGACATCCACAGGCAAGGACAGCCAGAGACACTGCAACTGAAGCAGAACACCTGCCCACTCCCTTTCCTGCCCTGCTGTGCACCCAGGCTAGAAGCCCATTGCATGGAAGGTCTACATGCCAGCCATCACTGGAGACACCCAAACCCCATTTTACTAACCCATCTGGCGCTTCTTAACCTACTCAACTAGACACACCTTGATTATTGGTGGGGGGAGGGACAGCACCTTTCGCTGAACACAGCCTGCGCCACCCACCACAGGTACAGTGCAAATAGGAGATGTAGCCAGATCTACAACTCAGGAGGTACCAGCAGCCAGAGACACAGACAGCTCCAAAGCAGAAGCTGCGCATTTGTGCAGCAGGCACTGGGCCGGGGTCCAGCCTCTCCCCAAGCTAGGAGTTCAGGTGATTAGCTTGTTGGGGCAGGGTCATCGTTCTTGAGATTCACAAAATGCAAATTTTCCATGAGAGCAAAGGTGGACATTCCAACACATTAAACATTTAGAGGCTGAAGCAGCTCATTAAACTATTTTTAGAAGACATGACCTGTTGGTGACCTGAAGTTAACCAATTTTTTCACAGATAAATTCATGTGGACAAACAGCAGCGCTGGGCTGGGAGCTGTGGGCGCCTGCTCCCTAAGGGGGCTGCTTTCCACCAGCTTCTAATGATTCCTCAGTCACGGGTGCTGCACACTGACATCCAGGGGGCACCTGCCCCTCGGGACGTAGCTGACACTGCAGAGCCCAGTGTGTGCCCCTGGGCAACTGGTCACAAACACGTTATCAGCCCACTGCAAGCATCCCTCTCAATCTCTCTGTCTCTGCTGCCTATTTCTCTCTCTCTCTCTTACACACACACATACACACACTGTGTGCTTACAACCGTCTGTTTATAAGCTCCACCATCTTCCCATGGAAAGTTTAGCCTATGAGGCCATCAGACAACATTATCCAAGGATTTTGGCATCCTTCATAAATACCACTCAAGGGAAATACATCTCATCCTTCTAAATGCCCCTTGTATTGGGGGTATTCCACCAAAACACAAGTCCTTCCTAACACATAGTGGTGCCTACATGTTGCTAAGAACCCTAAATCAGATAATTAAACAACATCTCCCCTTGTCCCAAACCCTGCCCTAGTTCCACCTGAGTTCAGCAGGGACTTGAGCACAGCCGTCTTTTCTTTTGTTTTTGTTTTTGTGTTTTTCATGGTCTTTTCTCTTGACCTGCTAGGGAGAGTGTGAGGGAGTATCCTAGCCCCTCACCCCCAGGAGACTCCCCTACTGAAGTCACGTGAGAGGACACCCTGGCACTCAGAGCAAGTGCAGAGCCACGTGCCATACTGTGGGCCTGGTCTTTCTTAGAGGACTGACGTCACCACCACCGCCACTTCCTGTCCTGCCCCACCTTCATCCAGTTCCTTCTTCTAGCCCCCTTTCTGGCCCTGAAGGGTGCATTTCACCCATAAACTGTGCTTCCTTCACCCTCAAAGAAGCAGCAGTATGCTGTTCCCTCCTCTGCTTCCCAGCTGACATGAACCAGGCAGCCTCGCTCCATCACAAACTTCTGCCGTGATGTTTCTGCCTCGAAGCCAACTGACCATGGACTGAAGCTTCATAAAAAGTGAAGCAAAATGAACCCTGTTCGTTTAATTCAGCAGAACAGCTGACCAGTGCGCAGCCCATCCACAGAAGAACTGCCATCAAACTGAAGCCTTAGGAAGAGATTAGCAGACTGGGCCACCATTATTTGGAGCCAGCAGTAGCTGACAGAGGAGGTATATTGTACAATAAGTGGATTCTACATTTACATATACAAAAACTGGGTCCCTTGGTCTAAGGAAATCAGAATGTCAAGGCATTCGACATTCCGCATGGTTGTTCTGGCTGGAATTAACTTCAGAGAATGGAAGGGAAATTCATACCTCAATAGACAGCAATGACAGTTGAAGAAAACCCTGCTATCTAAGGGCGAAGGGTTCTGTGCCACCAGCTCTCACCAGATGGCTGGCTGGTCATCTCAAGAGCTAATGCTATAGCAGAGACGAGGCACTGGTCTCCACTGAGGCAGGTTAAACATCCCTCAGTAGCTGGGCCAGGCTTGCTGGTCTGAGCACTTCGGTTCCTCAGCGGCTTCTCCACGTGTCTGTTGGTAAGAGGAGAAGTCTGTCTCAGGGACGCCTTGAGCATCTCATGACAAGGGAGACCACTCTATCAAGGCCACTAGCACAAGATTAAAATCTGTAATCCTGTTCCCATCTCCACAAATGGGTCCCATTCTTCTTCGCTACAGTTTTTCCTGGATAAGCTGTCTACTCCGATTGGCTATCTCGGGTCAAGGAGATGGGAGGTTTCAGCAGCTTCTCCTGGGTCATTCTCATTTCAGTGACTTTTACTCCATGGATCAAGAAACAAAGGGAGGAAGATGCCAGCTCTTAAGGGTGCCCTTCCCAATTACAGCGAGGAAGAAGGTGCCCCAGTTAGTCAACTTCATGGGCGCTGTGGATCCTTGTGATATAGACTTGGGTCGAAAGCCAAATGCAGACCCCATCCTTTGTAGATTATAATCTGAGGACACTGTGGCCACCTGGGTATTTGGCCTTGGTGTTAGTTCTTCATACTGAGTATTGCTTGTTTGCCAGGCGTAGTCCACCAGCCCATTGGCTGCAAGTCCATTCTATCCTGGGCACGGTTATCACAGGCCCTCTAGAGGTGTGCAGAGCCCTTCCTCAGCAAGACTGGCCCTCCCCTCTCGCCAGCAGGCTCGGGCCTATGAACTGACTTCCATTTCGAAGGCGAAGGTGGATCCACAGTGTCGTCTCCTTCCTGCCTCTCCCCATCCTCTCCTGTCCAGTTTTCATGCCTCAGTTGTGTTGGTAACACAGGGGAGCAACACACTTCCTTCCTTCACATCTGCTGTTGGTCTGTACCACGCACTCTCACGACACTGCTCACTCTGGTCATTATTTCTACTTCGCCTCAGGCAGCTAACAGCAATTACTTCTTTTCTGTCACTTCCTTCTAGTTCCGCATGTCATAACATCCTAATGACAATCTGCACACAAAGGAGACCGTCACTGTGCTTCTGGGTGTCTTGAACACATACATTCTCATGGCCTGAGGGAAGGAAGACCTCCGCACTGCATGAGACATCTGGTCTCACAAAATGAAGTACTCCAGCACTGCTGCCACCTTTAGGCTAATCACTCCTTTCTCAAAATTCTGCAAGGAAGCTAAGGAATAACCAGCTCATTTACTGTGGAATTTTATATCCCGTTAGCACACCTGGATCGGCTCCAAGGATTCCAGCCAAGACATTTTCTCCTAGGTCATAGGTTTGTCCTTTTGTGTTAAAATTTCTCCTCCTCCCAGCCTGACGTCCAGTTCCTCCCTGGCCCTCTATCCAGCATCCTCAGAATCTTCATGGCCTCTGCTCCAGCTCCTCAGTGGTTTTCACCTGTGAGCTCTTCCTTCCGAGACAAAGATGCACTTGTGCTTTGGTGTTTGACTGAGACCTAACCTTGGCCTTGGCTTCGGAGGCACTGAGGAGTCCGAAGGTGGGACAATTTCACCTCATAGTTCTTCTCCTCATCAGTATCTCTGCAGTGTCCCCAAATGACCAGGGGAGGCTTCCGTCGCAAGAAGGGCTCCAGGGAATCTGGCTAGAGCCTCTCAGCCCTTCCTTCCTGTATACCCTCATTCTACATCCTTTGGTTCCATTCACCCATCCTCAAGACCCTACTGCTTTCCACAAGGCACTCTGAAGTTTCACCAGTTTGAACTAAGCCCCGAGCCTGGTTTTCAACATGATTTGCTCTGAAGCCGTGAGAGACAAGAGTCTCCTCACAGCCGTGCATCTGCTGGCTTTTCAGGCACACTTGGCCTGCCAGTTGGCTGACCTGGGGCCATGTTTTCCCCAAATGGGTTGGAGGGGACAGGCAGTGAAGGGAAAGGCTGGGTACAGCCTGAGGGGAGGCAGTCTGGTGCAGGTACCCAGCTCCAATCAAAGGCTGCAGGAACCTGCTCGCTGAGACATGGCTGGGGCAAGACGGCTTCTTCTGGGAGCTCGTACACAAAGCAGAGGAGGGAAGGCCTGGAGGTGAGTCCGCTCCAGGTCTGTGGCCACCACGCTCCTGCTGGTTTCCTTGAGCAGCCAGAGATAAGGAGCACAGACCATGGTTTAAAAGGAAGCATTTAGTGCCTCCAGGTGCTGGAAACTGCACAGCACTCACAGGACTGTGTTCCCGCCACAGCTCTGGGAAGGAAGCCTTCTGGCGTTTCCTCTGCCCGGCGGGAGGCTTGCGGCCCTCCTGGTGCTGCTCGGCGTGGGGCTGAAGAGGACGCCACCTCTGCTGACTTCACAGCGGCCTTTGCTCTGTGCAGGGATCTCGGCTCCTCCGCACAGCCTCAAAAAGACACATGTCCTTGCACTGGGCCCTCTGTGGCCCAGCAGCCCCTCGTCTTAAAAGCAGTTGTTTTTGCAGGGTTACTGTTTCTTCGCAGAGGGCATTCCAGAGTTGCGGTGGGTATTTTAGGGAGACAGTAGTATAGTCCCAAACGGACACCAGACATGAGAGAAGGTTAGGGAAAAAGTGAGGTCAGCCCAGAACTGGAATCAGCAAATCTAATCAGACTCTCAGCTGTGAGTTCGTCCAAGTTCCAGATGGGTCTACTAAGGAGCCACACTAGTTAACGACACTTAGTAAACAGTATTTCAGTTATTAGAAAGAGATAAAAAAAATTACTTCTCTAGCAGTAAATGGGCATAACTGACAATCCCCCACCTTCCACCCAGTGCATTTTCATGAACTCTTTTCATAACAGATTTCCTTTTGAGAAAAAACCACAGTCTGCATAGAAGTTATTTAGATCTAAAATGCTTTTAGAGAGAGTCCAGGCCATAGGCACCTGTTTTGCTCACCTCTGTTCTTATTTAATATTGTTCAAGCAGAAAAAACAAAACATCACAGTTTCCAGTCACAGCTTCAGACTATATATCTGAATATCGCTTTTAGTGAAGGAAAGTTATAAGGCACAGCCTTGCATCGGCTCTAACTAATCTACTTTACTGGCTAAATTGCTCGAGATTCAGCACGGAGCTTCGCCGCAATATTCTAACGGTGAAAAATCAGGTACAGAGCAAATGAGATTAATGTCTCCAGCACCACCATATATTTCCCTTGCTTAATGTGGAACACACCGTATTTCCTCTCTCTGTGCGACTTCAAAGAATTACCATATTTTAAAGTCAAACTAATTGTGGTAGAGAATGGAAGTTCATTGCCCCAGGTGAGCCAGCTCCTGAGGGCTGGGGAGGAAGTGGCTTCGCTTGATCTTGACTGCTCCCCACAGGGCACCAGGACAGGATGGCAGGTCAGCAAGGACTCAGGCACAGAAGACATAGCTGTTCTGCTGTCGGCAAGCTCAGAACCTGCACGGTCCCAGCTGTGAAGGAGTGAACTACAGGGCGGCTGCTATGACGGGGGCCATGATGGCGTTGGTGGTGATGACAGCTGCTAATCAAATGAAACACAAGATTTGGTGCTGGGCAGGTTACGCCCCAACTCCATTCAGCAACCCCACTGTCCACATGAACCACATAACGTCAACAACACTAAACAGCTTCAAGGAACCAGTTACTGGGGACATGAAAGTAACCCATTTTTTTCTTTCCTTTTCCGCCTCTTTGATAAGGAAAACCCTTTCTGTGAGCTCATTTACTGAGGGTGAGTGATTACTCCCAGAGCAGAGCTAGGTCAGAGTGGACACGAAGCCTTAGAAATATTTTATTCATACATATCTTGAAATGAGGAATTGGAGGCATGAGGGATGAATTTACCCAAAGTCACACAGCCCTTTAGAGGAAATAGCCCAGCCCTGTTTTAATCAACACACGCATCATGTGTGACTTCAGTACAACATGCTACTTCCACAAGCAATGTCTTAAACAGGGTTACATAAGTATGCAATAAATAACATAACATCAGGATGTAGAAGACTAGGTTTTCACCAGAATTTATGTGTCAGCTCCAGTCCAGGCAACACTAACCCCCCAATGGCTTTGGTGGCAGGTGGCTGGACCCCTCCTGGCTCAGACTTCTCTCCAGCAACTCCAGCCCCCTGGTGCGCACTCGATGGTCACAGAACTCCAGCGGGAAGTTGCTGCAGAGAAGTACGTATGGAATTGTACATCCATTCAACAATGCTTGGGCTATAATTTAAGCAAAAATGTTAGATGTCAATGGCTCCTTAGTTAACGTGACTCTGTGTTTGGTGCATGAAAATCCAACTTTGGCAAAGTTAAGTCTGGATGGTAAGGAATCGGTGCTGCAGATGGAGTGTCCCTCCCCTAACGTGCAAGCTGAAATCAAGTTGCTGTGGTGAGTTAGAAAGAAGCCAAGCTGCGGAGACACGGAGGGGTGGGCAGGCCCCGCCTTTGGGCTGAGATGGGCACTGTTCTGGAAGTGGGCCTGTGCCTTTCTTGCCATCTCCTCACTCCGTCAGCTCTCCCAAGGGGGCTCCTCCGCTCTGACGCAGGCACAAAAGTGTCCTCTGAAGAGCACTGGACCTCACCAGAGACCAGCCTGCGGCTGCTTGGGGCTGCTTGATACTGAACTTTATGAATTAAAATAAAATTAAGCTAAATAAATCGCCCAACCAAGGGCATTCTGATGCAGAAGGCAGACAAGTAGTATGTAAAGCGATTGTTTTCTAAATATGAAAGCTCCTAGCAGGAAGCAAACCTGCATGTTCATAAGGCTGGACACAGGACAGCGAGAGAATACTGGTTGCCTGGCAACCAACTCTGAGACAAAGCCAGACCTTCTTCCAAAGGCTCCATGCTATCTTCAGAGATGTAAAGCTGGATCGAGGGCCCTCTGCATCCCATTCCCCACTTTGGGCTGAATTCCAGTTGCTGAGCAGGGTCGCGGACATGGGTGAGTGCTTGCACAATTCCTTCATGCCACGTGGTGACCCACAGTGTGTTCCCAGGCCGTGTCCCCCTCACATTCGCGATGCAGCCAGTGGGTGCTGAGCTGAGATCGAGGTCTGTCTACCCCCACCTCACTGCACTGTGCAACGTGGACATTTTTTCTCTTTCAGTGGTACCAGGAATGGAAGTCATGCCCTCATACTTGCAAGGCAGGCAGTGACACCACTGAGATAAATCCCCAGCCCTGGTTTGGTTTTGTTTTTGTTTTCTTCAACCTTGCTTTCTAACAAACCTCTTGAAGAAGTGTTGACACTGAAATCACGAGGGTGGTAGCATAATCTCTCCCACTGAGCCCCACCCCTTCAAGGCCCTCAGCCTGCACTGCATCATACCGGGGACCAAATCTCCAGGGCAGAAAGCTCTGGGAACTAGGCCCCGGCCAGACATGACAGCATCTGTGTTCCTCACTTTCCATCAACCCCATTTCAATGTGATTAGCATTAGTCCTCTTAACACCTGTCTATTTGTGCTTTAACAACCTTCTTCTCTTAGCACATACACTAATAAAATTTACTACACTCAGCTATGGAAAAAATAGCATCACAGGTCTTCAACCTGTGTAACAATTCTGGTAGGTCCCTGTTCTGATCTGGGTCTAGATGTGCCCCCAAAGCTCACACAGTCATAGCTGGAGCTTTTCGGACTTTGGCCGTATGGTGCTTGGATCAAGGATGTGATGCTGGGATTAAAGGTCGGTGCTGCCTGCCCTAAGGGTGAGGAGGCTGGATGGGACACAAGGGATAGAGAGGCTCATTCCTTGTCACTCGTCACTCGCTTGCTGCTTGCCGCTACTGCCTGCCCTGCCCCACTGTGAGCCCTTTCTCCCAGGCAGTGTCCCTGGGCCAGGCCACCCGCCGTTGGAGCTGTCTAAGAACTGAAACTTCTACAAACTGTGAGCTAAATAAACACTTCCACACTTAACTCATGAGTGTTACGTATTTTGTGTCTGCAATGAGAACATAACTAAGACCGTCACCTTTTTTACTTATTTATTTTTGTGCTTATCTGTGGGACACGGGTTTGAACCAAGGTCTGGCACTAAGCTAAATTCCTCTGTAATTTTGGTTTTTTAGTTTGATGCGGAGACTTGCTAATTTCCAATTTGCCTCAAATGGGCTGGAATTTGTGATTCTCCTGCCTCATCCTCCCAAAGTGCCAGGTTTATTTGTAATAATTAAACAGAGCTGCCAGGTGACTCCCAGCTGGTGGGGACAGAGCTTCATCGGACCTGCACCTTCTTCCCCAGGTCCCCATGTGCTGTGTGTAGCAGTGTGAGGAGGCCAGCGTCCGCGCCCGTGTTACCTCCTTCCTAGCCCAGCACCTCGTCACTTTCCTTCCTAGTCATAACATTAACTGTGGGTCTTTCAACCCTCACCAGTTAAAGAACAGAGAAGACTAAAAATTGCTGATATTTTCATGTTGAAAAATACAATGTACTGGGACAAATTCTCAATGTCGATTGTGATCATAACATGTATATAAAATTTACCAACAAAATCAATTTTAAAAATACAATGTGAAGTGATTTTTAAAGAAGATTTTTCTAGTTTACTGAAATAAAAGGACCATGCTAAATTATGCTCTGGAAACTAAGCTTAATTTTTCCTCAGCATTTATTAATGATAATGATAGAAAAGGGCTATTCCGTTGATCTGTTTTTAAAGGATTTCCTTTTCCTTTCCAACATGGCGTCATATTTTTTTAAGCAGAAATGTTTTAACCTGACTGAAGTGTTTTACCCAGATGTAGATGCACACGCAAGCCCTCACTGGTTCCACTTTTTCATTTTTATTGGTCACAGGATTTTGCCCGCTAGTGACGCGCGATGTTACAACCACATGACGGCGTAACGTGGTAAACACCACGCTGTGAAGGAGCCTGCTTAGGGAAAACTCGGGGAAACCAGTCCTCCTTTTGGAGAACATAAAGGCAGATCCAAGGCACCTTGAGAACTGCTGGGACCCCCCGAGAGGCTCTTTCTGACCTTCACCGTGGTGTCACCTTCCACGGGCGTCTTGCTGCCACAGTGCTGTCCGCGCGTGCTGTCCTCCGCGTCACAGTGCGCACACTGCGCGACGCACAGCTCTGTGCCGCCTGAGCCCCGCTCTGCTCCTCATGGCCTCCCATGCTGCCGTCCTGCCTGGCGTGCCCTAAGCACTTGTTCTTGGCCAACACGCAGCGGAGTTTGGACACTGAAAAGCTGAGGGGACGACGTGCTCTCCACGCTGCGGAGGCCGAGCTGCTCTCCCGTCACTACTCCAGGGCAGGAGAGCTGTGACCGCAGAGCTCGCTGAGCCAGGGGAGGTCTGTGCTCCGGCTCCCACCGAGTGCCCACAGGCCTCTGCCACTCTCTGGCCAGTTTCAGAGCCCACGGAAGAGCAGATCCCAGGCTTGATGCCTGCCTTGCACCACTCCTGACAAAAGTGGAAGTCACCAGGGCCCTTTGTAGTCCTCTCCTGAGAACACCTGGCTGGTTGACGAAGACTGTGAACAGCATGTATGGTGCCTCGGGAACTCATGGACTTAAGATGCAATCACACCATCTTCAATCCTCAGTTGAGTTGTCAAGAAGTATTTTCTGCCAGGCCAGTCACAGAATGGAAGTCCGTTTTGTAATATGCTATTAGAACAGTGTTTCTACATTTTTTTCATTTCGAAAATGACTGTACAGTGGCTCCAGGAAGCCAATCATTGGGCCGAGTCCGCCTGACATACACAGTAATGTCAGCCACATGCAGGAGCTGTGGGGGAATAAGGCAACTGGACCATCAAGAACTGCATCAGGAGAAACAGGTCCTTGCTGAGTCTCCAACAATGGCACAAATAACAATGGTGGACACAAGAGGACGCCATATGGCTACCATTACTTTACTATGATGCACACAAGTTGTACCTGGAGAGGAGAGGAAGGAGGAACAATTTTGAGTTGGAAATCAGGACTTCAGACAGAGTACCACAGAAACCCGGCTGTGTAAAATAGGGCAAATTCTGAAAGGCAAGATTGATAGAAAGTTCTGGGGAAACAGCAAATTATAAGTAACAGTCAGAGCTGGTGAGCTCTGCGTCTCAGGGGAAGAGCCATGGCCAACTCCACCCCAAGCTCTCAGGACATGCGAAAATTATTGCATTTTAATTATCAGTTGAAAATACTTTCTAATTTCTTTTAGTTTTTTCTGAGAAATAAATTTTACAAGCTTGTTAATTCCCAAATATTTCTATCTTTTATAAACATATTCTTACAAGCTTCTAATGACTTCCTTTTAAAGTTGGAAAATATATTTTTTAAATTTTCATCTTAAAATTATTGAGATTTATTTTATAGCCCAAGATATTATCTATTTAGGTGAGTATTGACTGTACTAGTTAAACATGTGAATTATATAGCTCTTTTGTTTACAGCTCTGAAATTATTAATTTGCACAGTGTTCCTAGCAGTGTGGCTTGTATCTTCCACAATGTCAGTGAGTATTTTACCTAGTGTCCAAGCAATCATTTGAAAATACATCTTTAAATCCCCACCTATGTTTATGGACTTTATTCTTTCCTTAAGTTTAGACAGTTTTCTTCTATGAGATATATGTGTTAATATGCTTTTCATTGCACCTGACGTATTAGTCTTTTATTCCCATCTCCTTTTATCCCTTGGTGATATTGTTGGAAACACTCTTCTTTTGACTCTCCCTCCCACAGAGAGCTGAGAGCCTGCCGAAGTGTCTGTGTGTCCACCCCAAGACCCCCTGTCTGGCCTTGTAACTTGCTGTCTATCCCTGGAAGCAGTGTGTGTCCACTACAGACTGTGTGCCCGAGCCCAGCCCAGAGTCCTGTCCTCCTGGACACTCCCCAGGGAGGTCAGAGTCAGAGGGCATGGGCTGTGAGCAGGGTGTGGAGATGCCGTGTCACTGACCCCCAGGACCCAAAACGTCAGGGGACAGGAGCCTCACTCAGAGACCACAAAAATAAACACCTCGCTACGTCTGATCATAGTTGGCAAGACCTATATCAGACTTGATCTGTGGAGCCTTGAGAAAATAAACATGCTTTAAGTCATTAAATAACTTGTGTAGCAGTGATATAAAATGACACGGCTACTTTATCTGATGACATTAGTTTTCTCAAGCCAAATGACAACCTGGGATACTTTCTTCCCCCACACCTCACTTTTTAAACTTTTAAATTATCTGTCTTTATATTTATACTATACTCTTTTGAAGAAATGGGTCTGAAAATCTCTGCCTTTTAAGACATTTGTTTTCAGTGTGATTATGGTTGTGACTATGTGTGACTTTACCATTTTGTTATTTGTTTTCTGTTCTTCCCATCAGCTTTTTGCCTCTGGATCTACTCTCCTGTCTATTTTATTTTGATAAAACACATAGTTTCATATTTGTTTAATCATCTACTTAATAGTTGGTTGTTTTTCAGCTATCAGGAGCACCCCACCAACTCCACGCAGGGTGTGGAGTGGGAACCATGCTCCTTGCTTTCCCCTGTCCCAAACAACGGGACCCCAAATCCCACTCCCACGGCCACAGGCATCCTCTCTCCTGCAAGCCCTCGGTGGATAATGAAAGCTCCACAGACCATTTGGTTACTTTTCATTTTACTTATTGACACCATTTTGGAGCACCCACGTGACCCATGTGGGCAAGACCACCACTGCCATCCTCTGACGCTTGCCAGCCCCTCGCACCCTCACTCACGTGGAGCCGCCCCCAGGAGCTCTGGGGTTGGGCCTCTGCTCACACCCTGTGGCCTGTGCCTCCTGGCCATGCATTTTCCAGCCAGCCTCTAAGCTGCTCACCCCTCCCTCTCCACCCAGCTTCCTGAGCAGCCTGCAGGAGGACGGATCGAACTCTTTTGCCGCTGTTCCTCACATCACCTAAGGGTAAGGTCCAGCCACTACAGACTGACCCAGCCCTGTGTTACCCACCTCTCTCTTACCTGAATTCCTGGCTCTGGATCCATCTTTTCATACAGGAATCTCAACAGTCCCGTTCAAATAGATTTTGCCACGTATGACATGGTGTCCAACTTTTCTCAGAAACAGTTCCTATATATTTCTGCTTATTGGAAAGCAATAAATAGAGGATTGGCTGCTACAGGTTCTTTCAAATTTCAATCCACCCTCTGCTAGCAGGTAATAAATACATGGCGGCCTGTACATTCTTTACAGTTTCTATCTACGCCCTTATTTTTTCTGAGCAATCCCAGCCATCCTCTGAGTTCAGGGTTTCCTCACATGCCAACCATGTCTCTACCCTTTCCTGGCTCTACCGAGACAGTCTGCACAGCCCGTCTTCCATGACAGAGGATCCTCACAGAGCATCACCCACACTTCCTTTTCATCACAGTGGCATAAGTCTGAGCCGTTTCCAATCTCACTGTTAGGGAAGAAGAAAATTACAGTAGAGGCACCAGGGACTGCTTTGTGGAAGAAAATAGTTCTACGAGGGGGCTGTCAGAGAGTTAGAGTTCATTTTGTTTTTTATTAGTACGTGTTTGGGCTAGGTAATGACCACGTTCCCCAGTGCTAGCATCACCGCCTCCTCTGTACTTCAGATTGTCACCCACTGGACTCTCCTGCAGAACCCACAGATCCCTCGGGGTGTGTTCACCACAGGGCTCTCGCTCCTAGAGAATCTAATGCTTCAGCTGCTAACCTGACAGGAGGAAGGGAGCTCAGGTGGATGGTAAGTGGCCACAGAGATAGATGCAGCTTCTCTTGTGAGCCACCACCCATCTCCTGCTGTTCCGCATAGTGCAGAAGATAAAGTTAACAAGTGTATCAGCCATCTAAGAATTAGATTTCCTTTACTCATATGAATTATTCTCAAATGATGCGTGGTCATGCCGGTTCTGTTTCTCTTACTGCTGGAATTTGCTGTAAGGTTACGGGGCCATGTTCTTGAAATTCTCCCTCTGCAGAGAATCTATTGGGAAAACAAATTAAACCCAGGGTCAGGTTTATCTGTACTGGGTCATGCCCAGTGCAGTCAGTTATTGTAGGAATATCGTTGGTTATTCTGTCAGAGAGGAGCTAATTTGTTTGTGTTAATTATTCCCCATCCACCTTCCTTCCCAGCTTAAGTAATACTTTAAATTACATCCTTCCACTAGAGCATTAATCTCCCAGTGTGTTTTATTTTAATGTTTTCTCCGACCTAAACTGAACAGAATTTATGGCTCGGAGGAAACTTGCAAATCTTCTGCTTCCTGAGTGTGGAAACAGAAACCTGTGGGCAGAGGTTTCCAGAGCTCGGGGCGGAAAGGAGTCTCAGGAGCTGAGAAGCAGCTGTTTGTGTCCCCCCCAGAGCCAGGGAGAGAGGAGAAAGGAAAGCCTTGCAGCTCGCAGCCAGCTGGCACCACGATGGCAGGATGAAGCGAATGCAAAAGTCACAACAGCGTCCGACGATTCCAGGAGTGTCGAGGAGGCCCCGGCAGCGCTGGTAGCCGGGCCACCCCCACCCTCACACAGCACTCCCCTGGTCTCCGCGTTGGAAGTGGAGGGGTGTGAGGAGCCACCCTCCGCCCGCTCCCCCTCTGCACAAACGTGGGCTCCTAGCAGGCACCGTCTCCTCTCCTCTCTCTTCCTCCGAGCCTCAGCAGCTTCTTCACCCCACAGTAGAGAGCGACCTCCGAAGCACGCTTCCCTCCTCGAGCTCCTATCCCCCACATGAGCTGCCTCTGCTCCATCTTCTCCATCACAGAGGTGAACAGTTAGGGGGGGTAAAATGTAAAATTTTGGAAAACATTAGCATGTGAACAAAGGGCTCGAGTCCAGACCTGCCCTGTGTCCCCGTCTGCGCTGTGGCTGGAACCATCTGCTGACAGATGTCTGTAAAGTAGCCCTGTCCCCAGCTACAGTCCCAACCGAGTGTGTCTGGGCCTCAGCCTCCTGCTGCTGCCACTCCCAGGGGCATCCGGCTGCCACCCCGCTGGGCATCAGCAGGCGCCAGGTGATATTGACGGGTGAAATTATGGGCACCTATGTTTTATTTTTCATTTTGGCCTCAAAATACCTTTCTATTCCTTTCCCCTAAATGATAGGTTCTTTCTAACCATGGCATAAGCATGAAGTCATCAAAGATCCCTCAGGTGGAATGTTCTTAGAGAAGTGAATTAGTTGACAATTAAACATCTGTAGATGTTTTTGTTTTAATTTCTCAAAAGAAATGCTCACTCACATGTAGACATAGACCTGTTCACTAAAAGTTGAAGTTCCTTAAAGTCTAGCTTAATTTGCAATTATGAATCCATCCTTTGTTCTTAATGTTGGGAAATGTGATAGTCTCCTAAATGCATGCTAATAGTTAACTTCAAAACTGTAATGATAATCGGCTTAATAGGCCCAAGCGCTAAGGAACCTGACAGTTATGTTCTTGAAAAGGGTAACAGTCCACTCAGCTCCGCACATCTTCCAGAAGTTGTGAAAGCATCATGAATGCGATGAACATCTTATTTAATCTCCATGATTTAAAATTTTCAGCGTGTGCTGGAAACAGAACTCTTCGGATTTCCAAAGTGAGGAACCCCTTCACAGAGACAGGCTCTGGCCACTGCCGCTCTGACGCCATGCTGTGCGTGACTACGCTGGGGAGACGCGGCCGGCACAGTATGTATGCTCTAACCAGCAGCCCTGGGAGAAGCAGGGCTTCTTTTATTCCCCCAATTAGATCACCATAGATCTGCTATCGAAAGGACCTTTACATTACAGGGAGCAGGGATGTGAGAATCGAGGTGGGGCAGAAGTGAGGGTGCGGCCAAGGCAATTTTCCCAAGCTCTGCTGGTTGGGGTGGGGGATATATGTGCCAAGCATAATGTACCTTCTTTATTTCACTTATAAGGATGTCCTGAAGGTACATCCATTTGAGTATGAATGACTCAATCTTATCATTTTTAACGGCAGAATAATACTCCATTCTATAAAAGAACCATGTCTTCTTTCACAGATGTTAAATATCGTATCTTTTCTCTGGTATGAGAAAACGAAGATGTAAATGAGTTCTAGTATATAAAGTTGATATTGTGAAATGGAAAATATTTAAAAAGAAAGAGTGTAAGGATAAATAACGAGGGGGAAAATGTGATAGTAATTTTTAAAAAGGAAACAAAGCTTGTGTATATAGGCGGTGGGGGTTGCATGGTGGGGGGAGGGCAGAAAATGAGAATCAAGTCGTGTCATATTCTGGTACAAACTCTCAATGTTGAATGCAATGATGATATGTATTCATAATGTACCAATAAAAATTTGAATTTAAAAAAAAGAACTATGTAACTTCAATATTCATGTCATTGGGTCAAATGAAGTCACTTAGAAAAGTACATAAACAAGAGGGTTCTCAATTCATGGTTGGAAACTTCCTGTGTTTCCACTTGAACTCAGGAAAGAAAGAAGCAGAGGAATTATTTGGCTGATAGAAGCCCGCAGAGAGAACACACATCTCAGAAATGAAAGCCAGGCTGAGGTCAAGGATGGAGGAGAACGTGGTCACGTCAAGTCCTGGCTCCATAACTTGAGTAAGTTTGGGGAAGCGGAGTCACAGGTTTAAAATAGCAAAAACTACTGCAATTTTTACAAACATTCGAGAGGAATCAGAGCAGTTTCAGCAAGTAAAGAAGTGATGGCGATCGAGGTAGTACAGTCAACACCACTGAGAAAGTTTCCTGTGAGCGAAGTGCAGGGCCACAGCTGGGCCTTGACACACCTTCTAGTCCAGAGAGGGTCAAAGCGCTCCAGCTGAGCAGGTCTGTAGTTCTTGCATCTCCATGCAGGTTGACCTTGACTTCAAGTAATGTGTAGGCTCACACAGGATACTATATATGTGTTATAAACACATATATGTATGTATATATGTATATATATGTATGTATATATGTATATATATGTATGTATATATGTATATATGTACATGTTTCTGCATAAATACTGCAGACCATCTGGGAAAATGAGGGAGGTACAGACAAAATTCATGGTCTACTTCCAGGGAGGGAAAAGAAATGTCCCAGGCTTCGCCCAGTGGAGAGGGCATTTAAAGTGGGGCCTATGGGAAGTTAGCTCAGTGGTTCCGGCGCCTGTCTTGCAAGTGCAAGGACCCGGGTTCGATCCCTGGTAACCACATACAACACTAGATGTGGAGACTCACGCCCAGCAGCAACCAGTACCACATACCACAGTGCCGGGCATGGTGGCTCACGCTTATAATCCCAGCACTCGGGAGGCAGAGGCAGGAGGATTGTGATGTGAGTTTGAGGCTGAACTCAGGGCCAGCCTGAACTACAAAGTGAGACCCTGTCTCAAAAAAACAAAGAAAGAAAGAAAAAGAAAAAGAAAGTGGGGCCTAAAGTCCTGTAGCAAAATGGAGAAAGATCTTTTCAAGCAATAAATTAATTAATTAATTAAAAGCTGAGAGCACTGGCTGAGTACCTGCAGCACATTTGCTCGGTCTGACCCGATATTCATGAGAATGATTTAAGGGAGCTGAGGAAGTGAAAGTGGACAGGTAGGTGCTCTGCCATCAAGGGTGATTTTGAATGCCAATATGAACATGGAGAGCGGGCCGAGAGAAACTTCAGCCCTGGAATGACACAGAAATCTATATTTGAGGAGCTTGCATATATATGAAGAACATATCATTAGGCTCTGAGTTTCGAGCTGAGTGATGTAAGTTTCAACGACAAGGCCTCTTGGTGCCGGACTTCTCCAGCAAAGTCCTCTCTCATTTGCTTTCTCACAAAACTGCAGTTCCTTGGCTCCTCACTGCCTTTCATCCATCTTAAATATTCTCATTCTCTTTTGTTTACCCAAGCCCAAAATATTCTAGTCTTTCCAGTTCTAGGCTAGGTATTATATCTTTTTAATCTCATTCACATTGAAGCTTCTGTTGTCTCTCCTGACACAGATCGTTTTGTTTGTTATCCGGGTGTCGCCCTCAGCACACTGCTTTGTTGTTTTAGTTGTTGTTGCCCTCATGACGAGACTGTTTCTAAGAACCTGAACCTCGTCAGTGTGTTTGTCATTGTGATTCTTCACAGAGCTTTCCGTACGCGGTGGACTGAGCAAAGCAACCATGCAAGTGCTCTCGCCCGTACTCTGAGCTCTAAGTCTCCACAGCTCAGACTTACATCAAGCAGCCTGTGGTATTTATTAACAACCTTGTATGAAATATAAGGAAACTGAGTCCTTGATTTATGTGCTATCAGAAAGCTATTCAAATGCCACAAACTCTGAGTACAAAGTTAACTCTACAACTCTAAGTACAACTCTAAGTACAAACTTACTGCCGAGGAACATTTTTAGGGCATGTAGCTTTGCAGGACCTGTTCTTAGATTTTTTTTACTATTCCACTAGGCAGTATCAGTAGGTAACAAGCATCACTGCTAGCTCGGTGCTTTCACAACTACTAATTAATTGATAGATCAATCAATAATTTCTAGCTTAGAATTTCACTCATGTTTCATTTCAGATTCTTGGAGATTGTATTAATCAGTTTTCTGTTGTCATCCAAAAATACCTGGGAGATGTATTTTAAGAGGAAGTTGATGTTGATTTAGCTCCCAGGCTAGAGCCTGGGAGTCTAGTGTCCAGCTGCCCGAGCTACCAGTGGGCAGAAAGCAAGTGACAGGGAAGCAGAGGAGACAGACGCGCACTGGCTGTGTCATGTATCCTCCAGCCGGTGGAGGAGCCAGCCAGTCACCGAGTTAGGTGGGCAGTGCATCAGTCTTCGGGGGACAGGGACCCCAAAGAGGCCCCCACCTCTCCCACCCCACCTTGGGTCCCCACTTCTGGCCCCTGAACTCATGGTCCAGATCTAGACAACATCTTGTTCCCTTCATCCTTCGATCGGATCCCTGGAGCTGACCTGCTACCCACAGAGGAGGGCGACGCACGTCAGCCTCACCCTAGTGTCCTTGAGATGGACTGGCAGGGGCTGCACGAAGACTGACCCCAGCTGCCCACCACGAGCTTCTCATGTGGACTGAGCAAGGCGAGGGCAGAAGGTGACTGACACAGGGCAAATGGGCTGCATCTGGAACTAAGAGCCGCAGGTCCAAGCATAACGGTGAGTCTCGCTAACACATGGTCCCAATGCCAATGGCGTTACCTCTTCTGCCCTGAAACCTCTGCTGCAGATTCACCAACTTGGGGTGATTCTCGGTGTTCTGATGAGACAGAATCAATGCACAACTGACACATGTCCATTGGAATCCATTAGCTGTTTCCGTTTTGTGGCAAATGAGAGAGAAGAGTTAAGCCGTGGCCTCGGGGTGCACTGGTCTCACCGGCTGCATTGCACAGCCACAGCTGTAGTGACTTCCAGGGTGCAGGAGGAGGGTGCAAGGACAGCACCTGCGGGATACACAGCAGGTTTCCAGGGACACAGTCCAGCCAGTGTGAGGAGCGTGAGCTCTCCACCATCTGCCAGCTTCACTTGGCTTGAAGCCCCTCATTCTGGTGGAGGATGCTTCTCTAAGAGGGAACCACGAACTCGAATCCGCAGCTGTCAGTGGTCCCAGAGCTCCTGGAACCAGCAGAGCAGCAGGTGAAGGCCAGGTGCCTTCTGTCAGGGCAATGGGCTGACTCCTGGGGGAGCAGATACTACAGTTCAGTGTGGCACAGCAGAGCCTGGGAGTACAGCCTGGTGCCCAGGTATCAAGTGACATCTCAGTGCCGCCCAGTGCCTGGCTGTGGCCTGTCCAGGGGGATGGGGCCTGGGAACTGAAGTCACCATGACCAGGAAGTGAGGGGAAGCTGACTCTCTATCTTTCTTTCCAGGGAAGAAGACGTCAGGATGTTTCACTGTCACAGGACTCGGGGATCCACGCCACACTCTCAGGCGTGGGCAGCAGCACTGTGGGCCTTGGGAAAGCTGTGCACAACCCCACAGGCCTGTCCCCCCGTTGTGCCCTGCCTGAAGTGCCCACACATCCCCTGACCACACAACACAGCCTGAAAGCTTCTCATTGGGAATCTTCAACCCAAGTGAGGTCACTATGCATGGTGTCCAGGCTGGAGCCTCAGCGCGACACTCCTCTGGACACCAACTGCACCCCTCCTCTCGGGTTTAAGTGTCTCCCGCTCCCTGCCTGGCTCCCCCACAGTTCTCTGTGCACAGAAGTCCTCTGAGGAAAGAAGCCCTGGCACTGGCCTCAGCCCCACCTGCTGAGCACCCCGGGGGTGCTGCCAGCCTTCGGCGCTGCCTTTGTCTGGCCCTGAGTTGTCACCACACTTCTTCCAGGCTCGCCGACCAGAAGCCACACATTGACCAGATGACAGTGGAGACCCCAGACAGCCGGCCCTGCACACCCTGTCTTTGTAGCGACTCCACAGTTCTCACAGCACCGGCGTCCGGTAACGCGCACTGGCTGCGTCAGGTATCCTCCAGCCGGTGGAGGATGAGGGCGAAGCGCAGCACCAGACTCTCCCCTCTCCCTCCCCTGGGAAGCCAAGGAGGGCCACACACAGAAGTCTCGCGTGCTCTGTCCCAACTTCAGCTCTACCCTCTGCTCCTCTTCGTGACCCGGCCCCTCCTCCCCCTGGGGAACCCTCACTTACTGGAGCTTCCACACCCCGAAGCTTGACATGGTGCTCGGGGATCAGGCTGGGAAGCTCTTAGAAAGCTTCTCAGAAAGCTCGGGATGGCTCTGCAACCAGGTAAACAGTGAAGAGGAGGGAGGTGGTATATGTTTAAGGCTTTCATTTTGATGAAATTAAATACTGAGCGACCTGCCTCTAACTGATCAATGATTAACAAATTTCCTTTCAGAATGGTTTTAACAATGCAACTGAAGTCTCTACTTCACCTCCAGCAGAAGTTACGTCCCAGCAGAAGGGGGAGTGAGAGACACTTTGCAAGTCCAGATGCCTCCTGACATAAGCACACAGTCAGGCCCAAGGTGTCCCCACTCTGAAGGTGCAGAGGAGTCCAGGGAAGTAAGCGCGGTCCCTGGAAGAGCACTTGAGGGTCTTGCTGTTCCCTCCCTCCCGACCCTGCGGGCTGAGCCCTGGACCCAAAGGCGGTGGCGGACAGCCGGGCGCGCACAGCCCTGGCCTCTGGGACTGGTTCCAGCCCCAAAGTCTCGGGGACGTGGCTGCCTGGAAGGAACCCCGGGGTCGAGGCCCCGCCTGGGGGCTCAGGCTACTTCACAAGGAGTGCTGACCATATGGAACCAAAAACCATCCCGGTGAAACAGTGACAGAATTCCATCCACAGAAAGTTCGCTTCACCCTAAAGACAAGGCTCTAGGCCTGGTCAGGGTACGTTGTGACCCCATTTCCAGACAAAGGAATGGGCCCAGAAAGCTGAGGGAGGCACCCAGTCAGCGTCAGGAAGCGCCAGAGCTGGGCTACAAGGAATCCAGGCTCTGGTCCCCAGCTGACTCCGATGAGGCACCCAACACCCGAATCTGAGCGTCTTTGTGGAAACAGCAGAGCCAAGTCAGAGGACACAGCGAAGGTCAAATATGACCTTGACCTTCCAAAACCCTAAGTACTTTGAAAATCAAAGCTCCCCTGACAGAAATCTCCAGGGCCCCATTCCATGGGCACCAGTATACTGTCTCAGCTCCTCCCACAAGCCCAGGTGACAAGCCCAGGAATGTGGCTCCTCTCGGGACCCAGTGTCCTCGCTGTGAAACCGAGTGGAAACTAGCCCCTGCCCTACTGCCCGATTTGGTTTCTGATTAAATACACTGAGACTCGGAGCTCGGGACAACGTCTCCCTCACACAGATGCGGAACTGAGTACGTATCAGTTCTCATGACTTGCAAGGAAAACTGACATATACTCAGACATTCAGATCACACAAAGGAAGCCCCATGGAGTTCCGAAGACCTACTGAAATCGAAGCACCCAGACAGACCCCAACCTGCGTCCTGGACCATCATCAGCACCTGCCACAGGAATCCAGGGCAAAGCCACAGTCCCTGCACAACTCGGCCCCTTTCCAACCTCGGCCTCACACTGCAGGGCAGCCCAGCACCCCACTCTGCCCCTGAAGTTATATGGGTCCCTCTACAGCCCCCCAGAGGCCCTGTGCCAAGGTCACCGCGTTCTGCATTCTCCCCAGGAGTGGATTCACATAGTGATTAATCACAGCCTTGTTGGGACGTCATAAAAATCTTCTCGCCCACTTTTCTCTAAGTTATTGCTCTGTGTTTTGGGCCTCAACGAATTTCTTCAGAAAACTTTATTTTCCCAGGGATTCTGAGTTTTAATATTATTATGTTTATTGTTCTGTGGTCCTTCTCAAGACAAATGGTGGGAAGCAGATCACTGGCTCCTCCACAGAGCAGCCTGCTTTCCAGCACCGTGTGGAGTTCATGTGTAAGGTCACAAGGCGCAGGATCACGCCGGCTGACTGTGCTCCTACCACTCAGCCCCAGGCATTTACAACTCAGCACCCCAGAGGTGCATGGGAATCCTCCGTTCACAAGTCCGAAGGCCGCCTGCCCAGCGCTGCTCACGGTCCGTGGTCACGATGGCCTCAGACACCTTTCCTCTTCCAGCTCTATCACCCGGCACAGCTTGAAAGTCCAAGCTGAACTTGTGCCCTAATCTGGCTGCAGCTGCTTCAGCTATCATGAATGTATCCATGGAAGAGGGAAGACAGGCTCCTGCCTGTCCCATCTGAGAAACCCTACAAATTTCCCCTTATACCAACTCGCAAAACCTTAGCTCATGGCCACATGTAGAAGAAAATCAATCCACGAAAGTATGGCTTTCATTTTGCACCAGTGTGAGCAGCGGCGCGGTGATAACAGCAGGACACACACTCCGGGAGGTGCCCGGAGGTCCTGAATGAGTTCACCAAGTCACTCATGTATCACGTGGGTCTTATTTTCAAGATTCCAAGGATCTTAAAGACAGGACCTCCTTTGTTAGCTTTACTGTCGTAGAATTTAGCTCAGTGCCTTGGCAACTAGAAGACATTCGAGTGATTCAAAGAATGAATCAGTAATTTAATCAACAAACAAACAGATGCTTGAAACTAAGAGATACATCCGGCAAGTGGACTCTAGTGCTCTCCTTCGATTGGAGTATTTTTCAATTATTCAATCTAATACGTATAACATTTAAAGTTTAACAAATTGCTTACCAGGAGGTTTGAGATTATTCTGACATTTCCAATGAGAGATTTTTTTTTTCTTTTGTAAACATTCCGGGGCTATAAATTTTCATTAGTTAAGTTTGACTGTTCCCTAATGTGCATGTGGCTTATTTTTCTTTTTGAAGGTTAATTGTGTTTTTCAAATGTCTAGTCTTTTCTTAACTCACATAGGATACGATATTTAAGATAGCAACCTCATTCTTTTTCCTATTTTGTTAGCATTTGTTCTAATTTTGTTACTAAAGAGATTTGAACATAAAATTCCAAAAAAACTAATGCGACTGCTTTCAAGCAATACTGATGTAAATCTATCTTGAAATGCTAGCGCTTTCTCCAGAATAACTATACTATTTCTTTTCTAACACATGCAGGTGCATTTAATTGAAATTCTGAGAC
Source organism: Petromus typicus (assembly GCA_004026965.1). Classification (NCBI taxonomy): domain Eukaryota; kingdom Metazoa; phylum Chordata; class Mammalia; order Rodentia; family Petromuridae; genus Petromus; species Petromus typicus. The sequence continues at coordinate 25,089 of PVIR01009517.1, read as the reverse complement.
ATAAATGCAATGTGAAGGCAAGGCATAGATCTCTATAAATCTTTGGATTTGGGGAAACAGACATTTATAGCACAAAATTTCAAATATATTTTGATTCAAAATTAATTGCTGATTTAGATTCTAGGCTTTTGTCATCTGTGCATACGTAATTAGAAATGCACTTGGAAATGTAACAAATTCCATGCATCATTAAGCACTTTAAATAATTAATAGTTGATTATTCTCTTTTTAAGATGGCCTCATTTATAATTCTGCTTTGATGATGAGATTGACCTTTGGGTTAAAATCAACCTGCATTTCTATTTAGAAAATAGCTCTTTACTTGGAGTACATAACAAATGATGTTGTCAGCTTTGTGCTAGGTAAACTGTGCAAGGCTTGGCCAGTGGTGCACACACAGTAAGTGAGGAGATCGATAATCAGTGTAACGATGTAACGTTAAAATTGTTGCTTTTCACCCTCTGATCTCTGGGACCTTTGCTAAGTCTTTCACTACAGGTTAATAAAAAAGAAAGAGATCCCGTGGAAAGTGCCCTTTCTCTGCGTGGGAATATGCCACCAGCTGCTCTGAAGCCAGGTCAGACAACCTGCCATTCAGGAAATAGGGGGGCTGACTCCCCACGGGGTTCCTTTAATTCACTACAGAGCAGAACCTAGTAAGCGTCAGGACTGAACTCTCAAAGGTGGGGTTGGGGGCATCAGATGGTAAACGGACTTCTCCAAGTTAAAGACATGTTTGCCAACTCTTCTGCACTCCAGAACGAGTCTTCGGTGCCATCCATCCGAGCTTTTGTGACCCAGTGAGTTCATGCTATGGAGAAAAGAATAAGAATGTAGGTAGTAGTGTGTTATATATTGTGAAATAAAAAATGCTCAAAGTGTAATAGGGTGAAGGGGGAAAAATAATGAGATTATAACAAAAAAGAAAGGTAACAAATTGTATGTATATAGGGGGTGGTAGGATGGGTAGGGCTATGGGAAAAAATGAGAATTAAGTTGTGTCTTATACTGGTACAAATACCCATTGTGGGGTGCAATTATGATGTGTATATGTAATGTATGAATAAAGATTTCAATTTAAAAAAAAAAAGAATGTAGGTAGTTTCTAGAGAAAAATCCTGATGTCACCATGCAGATGCAGCCATGTAAGATTTTTGTGGAGCCTGAAACATGGATCTCATTTTCTCCACACGTGGGCACTGGACAAATTCCACTCCAAGTCAAACCTACACTTGCTTCAGGATCTCCCAAGTCAAGAGGTCAACACTGAATTCTCAGGCTTCCTCAATTATCAGGGAAAATAAAACGGGGTCCACATGTCTGAGCTCTGCTTTCTGCTAAAGAACTTGGTCATGGCCATTTAAGTAAATCTGAAGATGACTTCCCACAACATTGTGTGTATTTGGATCACAGAAAGCGTGAGTTCCTACAATGAATGAGGAAAGTTACTCTCACTGCACTTTTTTTCTTTCTTTTCTTCTTTTTAATACAGGGTCTCGTTTTATAGTTCAGGCTGGCCCTGAGCTCAGCCTCCAACTCACATGACAGCAATCCTCCTGCCTCTGCCTCCCAAGTGCTGGGATCACAGGCATGAGCCACCACACCCAGCACTGTGGTGTGTGGTACTGATTGCTGCTGGGCATAAGTCTCACACCCAGTATTGTATATGGTTACCAGGGGACCGAACCTGGGCCCTTGCGCTTGCAAGACAGGCGCCAGAACCACTGAGCTAAATCCCCAGCCCTTACTACACTTCTTATAGAAAGCAGATGATGAAATACCATGTGGAAAGTTAAAGACTAAACACAGAGTCGAGGCTCGGCTGCATAGAGAAGAGGCCCAGTCAGTATATACAGTCCCGCTGGCACCCGCAGACAGCGACACACCCACATCCCTGAGGTTTCTAACACTGCCTCTGACTAGCAGACAGGAAGCAGCATTCCAACAGTGCCGAGCCTTGGCTCGTCCTGTATAAATCTTTCAAGCCAGTTAGCTGCAAGGCTCATAGAAATGGAGGGCACACTCTGAACTTCATTCCTTCCCTTGGTCCTGCAGGACCAGTGCAGGGGAGGTGAGGTAGGCTTGCTCTTGTCCATGAAAAATGTATCAATCTTGCTGCGCTGAAACAGTCTTCTGGGAGGTATTGACTGGTTATGGATGTAATTATTTTATGAATGATCACAAGGTTTTATGCCTGCAAGTGAAGCATCACAGTGATTTAGGTTCTCGCCGCACTAATATTTTCACAGTCACTAGAAAGTCCCAGGGCGGCTAAGCCAGAGTCACCATGGTGGAGCTGCGCCGGCCAGGACATCAGCCCACAGGGTGGGTCTGGAGTGAGCAGAGAGGCTGCACCTTGTGCGCCGGCTCCTTATTCCCGACTCAGGCTTCACCAAAAAGAAAGGAAATCAGGAGCAGGAGGAAGCTATACCCAGCTGGAACCAGGAAAAGGCTGTGATCATCTGGTGTCCTGTGACAGCGGTCCTGAGACGTCCACCAAGGGTACCCCTCCTGTGAACCTCAGGACGACACACAGGCGAAACCTCTCATTTCAAAGGGCAGTGTTTGGAGCTAAAGATGGGCTTGGAAATTCCTGTGAGAAAACCCATTCTCCAAAGTTCATTCCCCAAAGGTTCTTGACCTTTGGTGATGTCGTCTGGACAGCAGGCGCCTTTGCAGCACCTGAGTGTGAGCGTCTTCACTCACAGCAGGTTCATCTCCATGGGTTAAGGTGTGTCCCCAGTGGCAAGGACGACGCACCAGACCTCACAACCATGAAGAGGAGGAAGCAGAAAGAGACGCACTGCAGACAGCAGGAAAGACCTCGCCACACAGAAGACCAGACTTGCATTCAGAAAAGTCACGCAGACTTTGTCTTCTAATTACCTCCAGCCACCTTGCAGCATCAACACAGAGCTGGAATTAAAATATCCATCCCCCTGAGCTAAACATGATAAGCTAACCGTGTAAATGTTCCCTGTGTAAATAAAGACAGGATCCACAAACAATCCACCCATATGACAGTAACACAAAGAAATCAACCACCAATGAAGAAAGAAATGTCTTTCCTGAGAAAGTATTGCAGTTTGGAATCTACGGACAACTAAGTCAGAAAGAGAGTAAATATCACTTAGGTGATACCTCCAGGAGAAGCAAAAGGAGTGACACGAGAGTTGGTATCTTAAAGCAGAGGACAGCTAGGCAGGCTGATGGGAAAGGCAAAACCCCACTTCCTTCCAGTGTTCACTCAGCCAGATGTGGGCAGCTGACAGTTGGGATGCTGGGAGCCGTGTGCCCGGTGTGTGCACTATCCTAACCAGCTGCAGTGGGCATTTTCTCCTGGCCAGACAGAACTCTGAGCTGCTATGGTCCCCTCAAAGGTCCATCGTATGGAAGGTGAGGGCTCACAGGGCACTATGCTTCTCAGACACTCATCCATGAGTGAGTTCATGGCAAGTGTGTTGTTAGAAGGTGGGGCTGGTTGGAGGTGGTCACTGGGGCTGACACAGAAGGTATGTCCTCGTCCCTGGGCCCTTTCTACTCTGCTTCCCAGCCATTCCAGGCCGAGTGCCTTTTACTCCCCAGGTCCTCTGCCTGCCAGCCAGCCACCCATGGACTGAAATACGAGCCCAAATCCAGCTCTCCTGCTTCAAGTGTGGGTGTTCAGTGCTTTGTCCTAGTGATGAAGAAACCACTGAGACATGGGCGAAGAGATGAGTTTAGAGATCCTTTAATCTCAGGACACTGTGCACTGTAGCTTTCTCTTCTATTGGCCAAAGTAGGCAGCAAGCCCAGGATGGACCTCCGGATGAAATAGATTACAGCTCTCAAGAGGAGGCACTGCAAAGTGGCATGGCAAAGGGTACAGATGCAGAAAGGAGGGAAAATGGAGCCAGCTTTGCCCTCAACACCCATGACATTTCAAAAGGCAATTTGCTGCAGTAAGTAACTCAGTGGAAAACCTAGTTTGCTCTCTGAAGGAATACAGACAGTGCAGGGCTCCCTAGAGAGTAAAAATAGATGATTGAGGAGCTGTGGAGACAAGAGATTAATAAAGTGGAGAGGGACTGAAGGAAAAATAAATGGATGGATGTCACTATGTATAAATTAATATGCCTCTAAGAAACAGAGTGTAAATAACACTGCAGATAGCTGAGTTTAAAGAGGTCAAGTGCGGAGACCTTTGAGGAGAACAGGGGGAAAAAAGTACAGACACAAGTTATGAGACAGCTAGGGAAATGGTGCCCAGTATCCGACCTATAACTCCCTCACAATTCTCCTGAGATGTCCGTGACACAAACTGGAAGAAACTCTCTTCTTAGATTTAACTGAAAAAATACTAACATACTAAGCACAGGGATTCCCTAAGTAATAAGCAAAAAAAAAAAAAAAAAATGATCACAAAACAAGTACAGACAAAAGCTTAAAAATTAATGAAAATTTTCAAAATTCTAGTTAAAAGTCAAATCTCACTCTTTTAAAACTATACACAACTCACTTATAAGGAAAAATCAGACACAAATGTAAAACAAAACCAGTAAGCTACAGTGAGAATAAAGACAAATTCTTTCGACTTTATAAATGATAAACCTCTTTCCAAAACATAAAAGACAATTATAAATTAAATCTTTGATAACTTCCATTCTCTTTTGCAAACCTGTCATAAGCCTAATATGAGACTTAGTCAAAACAACTCATATAACACAATGTCCTTGAATGTATACACAAATATAATGACTATGTTCTGAGCAGACTTATTACTCCATTTTGTTAAAATAAAAATGTAATGTGACATATTTCAAAAGGGTTTCATAGTCACAGAAAACAGACATTGTGAATCTCTTTATGCTGATAAAGAGAAAAATGTATAGCTTTGTTTTGAATAATTCTAAAAGGTATAGCCTCAAACACTGTATTAAAATTATAGTATGATAACATCAACTACCCTAATTTTAACGCAATGTTGATAAACTCACATTGACATTGTTCTGTAATTTGCCAAGGTGGGTGTAACTGTCTGAAAAGAATGGAGATATAGAATAAGGATTAGGTTTTGCTCATGTGGAATGGGACAGAGGTCAGAAGACAAGTCCACGATTTCATGCAAAACAAAACCAATGACAGCAAAGAGACAAATAGCAAAAGCTGACAGGGCTACCAAAACCATTGATGTAAACTGAAAATTTAAGACAGTCAGATAAAATTTAGCTAATAGTCACATTTCAGTTTGTCACATGGATATTAAAATGTGGATGGAACGATTTTTTAAATTGAGGATTGTAATGTAAAAACACCCACATTTGTGAGTTGAAAACTTGGAGGAACTTGACCACACCTGTACAAAACCACAAATCTCAAGAAAGTCTTCAAGAAAGCTCCTGAGAGTGAAAGGGTTAGAACTCTTTCCCTTCTCTACCACTGGCTGAGATTTATCAGAAACAATCTGCTATGCAGCTATATCAACATAAGTGATTTGGAGAAAGATAACGAGGTTTCCATAAGAGGAAACACGGTACATTCATCTTACTCTAGGATCCATCTGAAAATAAGTAAATAAGAAAGGTGACACAAATAATTCTCCCCCATGGCAAAATTTCAACTGGAAAGCTGTAAAACGAATCACCACTAAGGTTCAGAGCAATGTTTTATCATGAATAAGGAACTGGAAATTGAAATATGCCCCTGCCGCTACATTAATCTTCCCTTGGTGGTCCATTTTCTTCCTCAACTCAAAAATCAATGAATTCCCACCACCTGGAAGATATTGTAAGAATTACTCAGTCAGGTATTCAATGCTTTTGTGGCACTCACCCTACCTGACTCTTCTCTTCCCAAAATGACACCGTGCACCAAGCCAGCACCATCCAATAGAAGTAAGTATAACGTGAGCCACATTGTAGTTTTTCATTTTCTAATGGCCACATTAAAGGGAAACAAAAATAAATTTCATAACTTTAAATTTAACCTAACCTGTCCAAAATAATTTTGCTTCATCATGCTATAAGAGTTACTGACAATTTTTAAATTATATTTGTTGTTGTTCTGCTCATGGCACAGGAGAGACAGGAAGTATATAGAAACCGCCATGTTGGACATGGCAAGGAGACGAAACCGGAAGTGTGACACCGCTGTTTCCTGTGTGTACTCGGTCTGTGCTCCGTCTGCACCCGGTGACCGCAAAGGCTGTGTTCCCAGGCACAGAAGAACAGCCGCTGTTTCAGACATCTTTGTGATAATTCTGACCGTTCTGTGTTCCATGCCCTGCACTAAAAAGTCAGGATACACTGCCTTCTGGGTGGAAAGTGCTGCATTAATGACACCGTGGCTCCCATTCCCTTGTGGGATCAAGGACGTCATCCAGGGAGCAGCCTCTTCTCATGTCGGGTTCCTTCTCTGTGGATCCACTCGGTTTTCCTTCCCCGAAGCAAGAATCCATCTTCCGGTCGCGACAGCGCAGGGTCCAACTCCCCACTGCGCATGCTCCCAGGGTGGCGCACGCGGCTCTGATGTTGGATAAATGTCTCTTGGAGGATGTGATAAATATAAGCAAACACTGATCCCCACACCCTGCTGCTAGGCCTAGTTTTCAGTTTTATGAAGGCAGTAGAACGGAAAGCACCGTGAGATACCCGATTCTGTGGGTCTCCGAATAGTGAAATCCGAACGGACTAGGACGCAGAGAGCAGAAACCCGACAGACGCCCGGGCTGCGCAGAAAGGGAAGACGGAGGGTGGAGGGGTCTGCCCAGGTCACAAGGTGAGGGCTCCGTCCCCTGCCCAGGTCGCAGGGTGAGGGCTCCGTCCCCTGCCCAGGTCGCAGGGTGAGGGCTCCGTCCCCAGGTCACAGGGTGAGGGCTTCGTCCCCAGGTCGCAGGGTGAGGGCTCCGTCCCCTGCCCAGGTCGCGAGGCGAGGAGCAGGTGATGGAAGGAGACCCGCGCAGCCTGCTTCTTCAGTCCGGCCGGGCCGCCGCGGGTCACGACCGGGCTCGGGGAAGCCGCCTCGCTGAGGTCACTGCTCACTTCCGACCTCGTGGGCAGCCGAGCGGGCGATTCCAGGAGCAGCCGGGCCTGCGGCGGGGAGCAGGGACCTGCGGGCAGGCCGTCCAGGGAAAGAAGGGGAACAAACACAAGGGCAGAAGCCACTGGCCGTCGCACCAGAAGGGGCGTCACCCCGGGAGGGGCCCTGTGGGCGGGAGACCCCGCTTCCTGAGGAGCGAGGCCTGGAGGCCCAGGAAACCAGTGATGGCCCTGCTTCCCGGAGCTGTGCGATGGAGCCGGCGCCGACGGCGGGCCTGGAAGCCTCCAGGGCCCTGTGCTCAGAGCAGGCTCAGCCACGGGGTGGGGGGCGTGAGGAAGAGGAGTCCAGGAAGCGGGACGGGGTCCTCGGGCGCAGCGCAGGGGCAGCCCGGTGTCAGTCACGCCTGGGGCAAATACAAACAATACATTACACGGATATAAATTCGCTGTTGAGAAAACCTATATTTCTAGTTTCGTCAAAGTGAGAGATGGCTAAATAGACGGTTTAAATATAACTTAATTATATTTTTGGCTAAAACGTAAAAAAAATCATCAAAAGGAACTAACGTGACAAAGAATCCAAAGAAAATGTGTCCGCTCCTCTCATAACCGTACAGAAGCCGTTTTGTTGTTTCTGCTGTTGTTTTTTACGTAAGTACGTTTTACTCTTCATTATTTTCGACTTTCGATTTTCAGTGATGTTTTTATTGCCTGCACAGTGTCTACACTCCTCTGGCAGTTGGTGCATGTGCATAACACACCTTAATTCTGTTTCCAAGCCCTTTTCCTTCCCTCCAGTAAAAAGATACTAAAACAATCTCCTAATATACTTTTGAATATAAAAGAAGGAAAAAGTCAAATGAGATAGAGCCAAGTGAAATATGTTTTACTTAGTAGTTAACTGTGTAAATATCCAAAATACAAACCAAACATGTGACCTTCAAAGAATTAGGAAATCTTCAATTCATGTGGGTTACAGCAAAAAATAAACTGGGACAGGGCTGGAGCTCAGGGTACAGTCTTTGTCTGACTATGTATGAAGTCCTGCACCATCCACAAAAAGAAATAAGTAAATTAACAATGGTCATAAATTATTACAAAAAAAACAAGAAAAAAAGCTGGTACATTCAACTACCTGGTATGAAGACTTATTGTAAATCTCTGGTAATCACACTGCAATGTCCTATTGGCAATAAGCCTGGAAAAGGGATTGATGAAGCAGAATAGAATTCGGAAATAGACCATGTGAATGTGGCCAATCCGTTTCTGACAAAGACACAAAATCAATGGAGAAAACCATCTTTTCAACAACGCCTACTGGAAAACGGGGCACGTGCATCATCCAAAAAATACACCTCTGTCCACACCTAGCATCTTAGGCAAACTATTTACTGTACAAATAAGCATAGACCTGAATGTAAAAATAGAAGATAAAAAATTTACAGCAGAAAACCCAGGGGAACATTTTCGTGACATGAGGCTAGGTAAAATATTCTTATACATAACACTAAAATCACAGTTGAGAAAGCACTAATAAGTAGGATCTCCTAAAAGTTTTCATATTTTTACTCTGCTACAGGTATGTTTAGAAAAATGACATTTTAAATAGTTTATGAGAGAAAGCATTTATAAACAACATATCAAAGAAGAAATACACTACAAGTTTATAAAGATCTTATGACATTAAGCAGAAAGAAAATCCACAAACTGATGTTAAAATGAACAAAAGATTGGTACTAGCAAGCCACCAAGAGGATATACAGATTGTGAATATTAAAATATATAGATCTTCAATATCATTAGCCACTAGGAAAATGTCAGTTAAAATCTGGAATAACTATCTCTACTTACCTCAATTAAGAATGTATAAAAAGGGGGCCGGGGAGTTAGCTCTGTGGTTCCGGCGCCTGTCTTGCAAGCGCAAGGGCCCGGGTTCGATTCCCCGGTAACCACATACCATACTGGATGTGGAGACTCACGCCCAGCAGCAACCAGTACCACATACCACAGTGCCGGGCGTGGTGGCTCACGCCTGTAATCCCAGCACTCGGGAGGCAGAGGCAGGAGGATTGTGATGTGAGTTTGAGGCTGAGCTCAGGGCCAGCCTAAACCACAAAGTGAGACCCTGTCTCAAAAAACCTAAAAAAAAAAAAAAAAGGAATGTATAAAAATATCAACATTACCAACCACTAGTGTCAAACAACTGTACAGACAGCAGTGCTGGCAGGATAGAACTTGGGCCCACCTTTCTGTAAACGTAGGTCTGCAGCTTCTCCTACGATGAAATGAACACTTGAGATTTGATCCAAGAATCAGACTCTCACATAAATATTATACACAAATAACACTTTATGTCCATAGAAAAGCCTGTACAAAACGCTACAGTCACCATATTTCTAACAGGTAAAACCTGGGAACAACTCACGAATCTTTCCACCTACAATTGTACAAAAAAGTATGGGATGTATTCATGGAATAGAATGTTAGCCATCCGTAAACCAATGATTGATATATACAAAATTTAAATGATGAAGGCATTCTGTTGAGTGAGAGAAGCCTACTGTTCTCTGTTTCTGAAGACTCTTAGTTGGAGAGCAGTGAGCGCTGTGTCCTCTTACTTACCTCCTCCAATGTCAGCGCTCGCGTCCCGGGTGAGGGAGCCAATGTGCAGACTCATAAAGACCTGGGTCTTGTGTCAGACACAGTTCACAGCTGTGCCTATGGTCCTGCAAAGTTGTATTGCATCTTTCATGGGTAGGCATCACTTCTTCACATGTATGTGTATAATTTTAAAACATAAAAACAACTACAGTATCAAATTCATTCAGCAAAACATTGAACAACCACTCTGGGTCCTATACTATTGTAGATGCTGGAGTTTATCAAGAGAAAAGAATTAAAAATATCTGCTGTGGAGATCAATAGAAAACCAATTTAGATAACAACAGAAAGCAGGCAGCCCCTGGGAATGAAAACTAGGGCAGGGCTGATTGAGCAGAAGAGAGTAAGAGGCAGCACACGTGTGATCAAGGGAGCTTCAGAGACAGACACAAGCACATTTCTAGAACGAGGGTGTGGCCAGCTCTGCAAATGCTGCAGATTTGAGCACTCATCATCAGGCCGGGTGTCAGGAGATTTGTGGGAGTTACAGAGGACTAGGCCTCAGAAGAGGGGACTATGGAGAGAGACGGATGTTAAGACCAAGGATGCAACAGATGTATGTAATTCTGGTGTGCAATTATGGTGTGCAAAGGGCCGGGCAGCATCCAGGGCAGAGACTCTTCATTCATCCAGTGATGAAGTGTCATAGGAGGCCTCGGGTCAGAAGGGTCGGGCTGGTGTGATGAAGAGATGGCTGCCGGTCTGTGATTGCTAGTCAAACGGCAGCCAGGCTATCAGTGGCAACTCAAAAGATTTGAGAAAGAAGGTGAAAGTAATCCCACCCCCTACTAGAGATGGGGAGCAACTGATCAGAGGGACAGAAATGCATTCAGAGCCCCGATTCCAGCCACATATCAGCACCGAGGGCCAGGGACACAGGGAGAGGGATTTGTACATAGGCCGATGGGCCCTTGCCCACCGGGGCATGGAGACAATGGAGCCTTGCAAAATAAGCCAGAGAAGGATTGAAGGCAGGGAAAGAAAACCTTCAAGTAAAGCCCAGGCTCATTATGAAATAATCACCACTGGGTTCTACTGGATCCGAAAGGACAAAACCCAGCCCGATGTGACGTCAGCACAGTGGATGAGCTCAGCGTGTAGGGTGACGAACAGCTGAAGAGGCTGGGGAGGAAGTTAGAGCGTCTCCTGCTTGTGAGCTGATGAGGACTCACGTGGGCCTCAGCGGGAGCTGCGTCAGGACACAGCGCACTCACCATCAGCTGCTCAGTGGGAACTAGAGACTCCACTCGAGTTAAGAAGTCACATTACATGCTTATCCGTGTTTATAGCAGCACCGCTCATAATGGCTAAAACTCGGAAGTGCCCCCGCATGCATCCATCAACAGATGAAGGCATAGAGAAAATGTGGTATTTACACACAGTCATGTACCACTCCGCTGTGATGAAGGACAGATTTGAGGCATCTGTAGGAAAACGGAGGCACCATGAGATCACAGGGTCAGGCGGAATAAATCACACACAGTCTTAAATATCACATGGCTCCCCATTTGAAACTCAAAACATAAACAAAGAACAAAATAAAAGACAGACACGAAGAAGCAGAGAGACAGCTGTCCTTCAGAAGGGGAAGGGATGGAGGGAGAGGAGTGGCCGGGAGAAAGGAGATGGAAAGGGAGCAAAGATGTGTTACACACATGTGCAGATGCCACGTGAGAAATGCACACAGCCTGAGATACTCACGTGCCGCTGTGGGACACACTGATGCTCAGAAGTACGAGGCCTCGATTCTCGACAACACTTGATGAGGCCGGAGCTGGAGGACCCCACACAGCTGCTAGAAAACTCACATTCTTCCACCTCAGACAGATCCACGTAATGAAGCGCGATTCCCTCCTGCTAAAGGCCAACAGGTTTCATCCTAGCTATAGGAAATCATGGGCTGGTTTTATTCCTGCCATTTCAATAGCATATTTGTTCTCTGGGTTGGTCTGAATTGAAATGGATGTAAGCAGGAGCCAGATTTAGAAAAGAATGCAGCAAAATGAATATGTTTTTAGGAGTTTTTGTCCCAGTCAGTAGTTCATCAGCGAAGTGACGGCAGCTCAGCCATAATCCCGCCTCTTCTGCCAAGCGCTCACACTTTCCAGAGAACCATTAAATTTTCTTGTGATACACATTTACATTGCCCACAGGGGGCGCTCTAGAAACCATATCTTAATCCTATTCATTATTTTCATGGGTTGCGGATGTGCATTCCATTCCACTCTGTGAAGCAAAAAGCAATGGCTGTTGCTAACTTACTTATGCAGAGGTAAATCTCAGTTTTTCATTTCCATTCTTTTCCTTTTGTAAGAATCCTGGTTATTTTTATTAATTCTAAAACTATGCCTAAAGAAATGCCAGACAGATTTTATTTTTCTCCCCTCTCTGAGTATCAAAGCAAAGCAAATAAGCTCCAGGTGTTTGCTCAGGCCCACACTCCCCTTGGGTGCCCAGAAGCGTGGAAGTGGCTATTTCTGGTGTTTCTGTCTTATTTGGAGCCCTGTGCAAATGCCTAGTTGAGGGTGTGACATTTCTGGACTTGCAGTAGACACCTACCACCATCAGCGTGGCTGTCTTTGAAACGACTTTATACCTAGATACAGTTAGAAACCTCCAAGGGTGTAAATTTTTCTCTCAAAATGGGGAAATGTATTCTGATTTGAAAGGAAGAAAGCAGAAATATTTTACAAGGAAGCAAGCCAGCTTCTGGGCAGACAGACAAGGGGCACCCCGGAGGAGAAGCCTGTTTCCCAGGGCTCCACGGTGCAGGTGCTAGCACCACCTCCACAGTCCTTCCCAGGGTAGTCTCTGTCCACCTGGCAGCCCACAGGCAGCATCTTTCCGGGCAGAGCCTTGACTGCAGCAGGCCTGCCTCCCTCCTTACCTGAGACAACACAGCATGGGGAGAGCCGTGTGCCCGCGTCCTCCTGACTCATGTAAAATCCTTTTCCCCTTAGCTGACACGTCGAGGATGAGAACAAATGGCCACCAGTTCCCTGACCACCTCTCCATCCCCTCAGTCCCTGACTGTGGAGGCTGCACCAGTTCTCTGTCCTGCTGCCTCAACAAAATGCCAAAAACACACAGCTTAGAGGAGAGATTTAATTGGGCTCACAGTTCGGGGTATTGAGCCCGTGGTCATCTGCACAGAAGGCAGAAGTGGCACAACAGGTGTCTGTGGTGAGACAGAGCTCTTCAAACTCTGGCAGCCAGGAGGAAGTCCCAGTGCAGCATGCCCAGGACAACACTCCCGGAGCAACATGCCCAGGACAGCACCCCCAGTGCAGTACACTAAGGACAGCACCCCCAGTGCAGTACACTAAGGACAGCACCCCCAGTGCAGTACACTAAGGACAGCACCCCCAGAGCAACACGCCCAGGACAGCATCCCCAGAGCAGCACACCAGGACAGCACCCCCAGAGCAGCATGCCCAGGACAGCATCCCCAGAGCAGCACACCAGGACAGCACCCCCAGAGCAGCATGCCCAGGACAGCATCCCCAGAGCAACACACCAGGACAGCACCCCCAGGACAGCACCCTTCCAGTCAGGCCTCATTGCCTAACCACACTTTTCTCTCATACTCACCAATGGGTAAGACCTCCAGTGAGGCAGAACCACCACGACCCAAGTACCTTCAATGAAACACACCTCAGAGCACATGAGCCTTGGGGACTGTTTAGATTTAAACTATAACATTACTCTTCTGACCCCCAAACACTCATGTCCATCTGATTAGGCAAAATGGATTTAATGCATCTGTAGTAACCATCAAAATCTCAGCAGTTCAGCCTGCTGTGTTTTTGTTCTTGTGTTTTAAAATGATTTTACTTATGATTTTTTTTTTTTTGCAGTAACAGGGATTGAACTTGGGCCCTTGTGCTTGCAAGGTAGGCATAATAGCATTAAAGCTAAATCCCCAGCCCACTTTCTCATGATTTTTTATAACTTTTTTTCCTAATCCATGTGTTGCATCACTCATTTAAGATAAGGCCTCGATCACGTGTGCCACATGAGCATTTGTTCAGACTTTTGTTAAAGTAGCATCTTTTGCAGATGGAAAAGGGACCAAGCAAAAGAGGGAGAGAAAAAGGAGGGAGGGAAAAGGGGACGGAAAAGAATTAAGATGTGCTAGTACATGTGCCAACTTGTACCATAATTGTAATCAGTATTTACTGCAAACCTGTGCTAATAAAATAAAAAGAAACAAAAAAGAGCTGACACAAGTAAAAAGGCAAAAATATGGATAGACCCCTCAACAAAAGAAATTATAGAGGTGTCACAGAGGCATATGAAAGGCCACTGATCCTATATGACCATATTAATTTATTATAGTGAGCACCATATTGTGTATAATACTGAAGTCAAAACTACAAGAAAAATAAAAATGACGTACCTTCCTCCCATGCCTATTTGCTCAGAAGCACAGAGTGCAAGGGATCCTGGGGACAGAGAGGAAAATCAGAGATGGATTTCGTGTGCAGGACTTTGCTGTGCAGAGTGGGGAAGAAGGGGATCAACACACAAAACTCTGTTTCCTTTAGCATCAGCATTCTCCAAAGAATAGTGGAATTTTTCAGGAAGAAATGGCCCAAAAATGTTATACATAGGCAATTCCTACTTCATTTATGCCTTCGAAAAGTTAAGACAAAAATTATAGCAAATTTGATAAGATCTTTTGCAACCAACAAAAAAACTAGTCAGAATTAACTACAAGTATCAGAAAGATTATCACTATTTCAAGCTTTTAAACATTCAAATAATTTCAGCCACCTTGGTTTTCCTTCTTCACCTGATTTTGCACACATCCATTTAAGAACCAACCGAAGCAGAGGGCTGGGATGTTGTAAATTAATCTGTATTTAAAAGCCCCAGGCTTTCCTACTGCTATGAGAACTCTGAATTACTCTTTCCAATCACTATTCCTGAGGGAAGCAGGCTCTAAAACAAAAGGGAACCTCTCTCCAAATCAGAGCACTGCTTGGAAGGGAAAATTTTGACTTTATAATCAAATGCTTATTTTCACTTCCTGCACTGATGCCCTCAGGGTAAATAAAAAGGGAGAGATTTTCTTTCTTTTGTATTTTCCAGCTCCCTACCCCTTTGGCTTCTCTGATGTCCAGCCAAAAATTATATAAGTCTCAGTAAACATAGCCCTGGCCTGCTGCTCATTTTTAAAGTGAAATAGAGATTCAGGAGAGCTCTAGTTCCTGGCATGTTGTCCACCAAGCAGAGTAGCTCCTCATGGACTGTGCAGTAAGCAACTGAACACCTCGTGATCTGCTAAAAACTAAGAACACGATTCCCCAAGATGAATCTAGTTACAGTTATATACATTACAAACGTATACTAATATATTTTTAAAGTAAAGTTTAAAATAGACTATTTTAACTAAAAAAAATCTTAAGGATTAGAATAGAGATTCTTGCAGAGAGATGACTGTGGTGTCCGGCCTGGGTTCGCTTCAGGACCCTGGAGAGCGCCCACGCCTCCTTCAGACGCAAGGGCGAGGCTGGGTGCACCACGCTGCCCCCAATAACTCTCCGATGGATGACAACAGATGGAACACTTGGCAATAATGGGCACAGCTGTGGCGAGGCCAGTACAAAGAAGAAGGAAATCATTGCATTTCAAGTAAGCACTCCTAATTATCTGTTTCTATTTAATATGAAAAATGGTATTGCGTCTCAGCTTTTGAAATGCTGAACACAAAGCAGATTTATTTTCATTTAGGGTTCCAAGATGCTCTCCATAGCAATGTGAGAAGACTCCCACCGAACACCAGCATTATCAGTGTAATAATATCATCACAATGTGCCTACTTTCTGGAGTGCCTGATCAGAATGTATCTTATTAGAGCCATTTCTTCTTTTAAAGCTATTACATTACAGGCAAAATCAGAATAGAACTTTGAAAGAAGCTGTTATTTTTCAAGATAGTTTTCTTATTTCCTCCTTTCATTTGGTACCATTATCACTGACGAAGGTTAGTGAAAAAAATCATAGGTTTTAAACCCAGCTCTACTGTATGATTTTAAAGACTATTTATCAAATCACTCTGAGATGCATTTAAATAAAGAAATTCAAGGAGTGATTTTAGCTTTCTTACAAACTTAGCTCAGGGATTTAAGTTCCAATGATGATTTTTTCCAAGCTTATTATCCAGAGAAAGACGACAAGCTTGTCACAAATGCCTGTCAAGTGCAACATCTCACCTCCGTCCCTTCAGCACTGTGGGTTCTGTATTTTCAGCCAGTCTGTGAGCTCCAGACCAACTTGACCCCTGGGTAGATTCTAATGTAGGACTAGCTTCAGGCCCACGCTCCATACCAGTGACCACTGCAAGTGATTTTCTTCCTCTCAGCTTGATTTTCATGTTGTTCCCAAAGATTACTAGCTTCACCCCATGTCTACTGATCTGGCTCTGTAGATACACAACTCACACAATGCCAACAACACATGTATATAACATGCACCGCACGTAGAATACACAGCACACAGCACAACCACACACACTACACACAACACATGTGACACATATAAACATGCCGCATACATCATGCCTGCAAATAACACAACATATATGTGTGGAACATGCATGCATACCTGGAACATGTGACGCTGAACATGTGCTAAATTCAGTGAACATGTATCGTACTCCACAAAGACACACCTAGTAAACAAGCCACACACAATACAAATATGCAACATACAGACCTCAATTGTATGGGATTTTTTACAGCTGTGGTAATAAAATCCTCCACAAACGTGTGGATAAAGTGAGTTAATCTGCCAAATAAGGGCCCAGCTGTCCCCAGGAGTGCACATGCCACATACAAGACCAGACTACAGTGACCATGAGGAGGGTCTGAACACCCATGCTTGCTGAGCTGCACACTGCACAGCCTCAGCTCTCTGCGCAGACCCTGTGGACACAGTCTATAAGACTGAGGGTGTCCCCACCACCACGAGGCTCCTGCTCCCTCCAAGTCTAGACTTCAGTCTGGAAGCCCAGGCAGCCTGCGGTCTGTGCAGGGGTCTGACACCATCCTCAGGCTGGAGCCACTCAGGCGTCCTGGCCTTGGTTCAAAGTCCTGCGTCTTGGCAGCTCTTGGGAAGGAAATTGTTTACTCATCAAAGATTTGTATAAGGCTAATATTCTATTATGATTCCAATTTGGCAGAACAGTGAATCTTTGCTAATTTCTCCTTTCACTATAACTGTGTATTTCAGGTATTGCCTCCTCATCCTTGATTTCAGAGCTAATAAAAAGCATACAGGGCTGGGGATTTAGTCCTATGGCACTGTGCCTGCCTCGATTCTGGTACTCAAAAAAATTCATTCCATAAACAAATTCATATGTTTTCTGAAAGTTGGTTTTTACAAAGATATAGATAAGTATACAAAACTTAAACAAAATGATATTTAGTGCCTGATCCAAAAAGAGCTGTTATTTCACATGTAAGAGTTACTGAGAAATATGGATTTGTAAGGTTACTATAGAAACATTCCTCAATACTTCGGACTGATGGTGTGAAAGCATTATAACTTTGGCCAAGAATAAGTTGTAGGAGAAGTAAAAGCTGGAGAGGAGGGGAATCTAGGGTAAAGCAAATTTCCCTGGGTTTCTACATGCCCTGGGGCTGAGAATCCACTGAGCAAGTCACACATCTCCCTCAACCAGATGCAACTGAGTCACCTGCGAAGCACTGCAGGGTAAACGTAGGACGACGCCAGTTTTTCTTTGTTTGTTTCTGAAAAGGATCCACAATCTGGCTGAGGAAAGAAGAAATGGTAGTTTCAACAGGTTGCGAAGGTCATGTGGCTGAGGAGTTTCCTGCAAGAAGACGTTTCATTGCAAGAATAAATGATGTCTCTCAAGCGGGTGTCCCACAGAAAGATGGCAGAGCGTGCTCACCCAAAATCACTTGGGTGGATCAACACCTTGAAGGTATTTTTTTTTTTTTAATCTACAACAAAAGCCACAAGGCCAGATGAAATAAATTTCATCTTACAGGAAATATAAATAAGATATGAGAGATTCCCAGTGTGACAAAGCCAGAAATGACAGTTGTTACTGAGGCATCACTGGGACCACATACGCTCTACAGGACACTGCAGAGAGCAGTGCAGCTTTACAAGAAGCACTGAAATCCAGGAGAACAGACTGACTGTATGAGAAGCACTGGGGGCAGGAGGCGGGAGGAGACGTGTCTCACCCAAGTTACAGTCCTGCAGGAAGAAAACAAGCAGGTTTCATGCCCAGCAGGAGGGAGCACGTGACCAGCCCATGGTGGGAAGCATCTGCACTCAGCGGTGCCCTCAGAGGGACATGCAGCTGGGCAGGAAGCTGCAGCACCCAGAGGAGCTGATCAGGATGGTGGCTCAGCACTGAGCAACCCCAGACCCTTCACCAGCTCCGCTCTTTTCGCCATTTCTGTGCTGGAGTCGGGAAACTTCTACATCAAGAAGAGTACCCCAGAGGTATAAACATAAAACTTTTCTCTTCGCCTTCTCTCCAAGTCTCTCCCATCTATCCAGGAGGCTCAGTCTTTTAAATCCCATTGCCCAAGCTAAATGGGGTGTAGGAAGTTCTTTTACTCTCAGACCTCTCTTGTGATGTGCGGATGCCTAGAAACACACCTCTCTTTCCATCCATCCGCTCTCTGCCACCTTCCTCTCACAACACAAGCTCCCTCCTCCACGAGAGCCCCGAGACTCTGCAGCCCTCCAGGGAAGAAGCAGGCCAAGCCCAGATGCTCCTGCGGAGAACCACAGGGGTCCATTTCTTTGGCCTGACAGCCAGATACACTAGAATGTCCACCAGAGGAGAAGCAGGACCAGCCCACTAGAAAGAGCAGATTGAGGAGTCTCAGGCATGACTCAAAGGGAACCGAAAGCCTGAGCACATTTGAAAACGAAAGTGTGGTATGAATCGATACATCTGAGCTCATGGCGTAAGGTGACTCATTCTGCTGGAACCTCTTGCATATTTCAAGTTTCTTTTCTTTAGGTTCAAAGAGTTCATGTATCTGAAATTTGGAAGAAAAATAAAGGTCTGATTTTCCCTTTTCACAGAAAGAGGCACATCTTTGGAGTAATCGCTGTTTGGGACCACATGCTTTGTACTATTTATTCAAAGGCTTTTTCATTTTACTTGCCATAACACTGGTTGGAAGATTGGAGCGTTACGCTGTGCTCAGAATGTATCTTATTAGAGCTCAGAATGCATCTCCAGAGCTCAGAATGGCAATGCCTGCTAGTCCCTTGAGATGCTTGAGTCCTTCTTATAACAGGTCAAATCTTTTTTTAAAATTATCTTTATTGGTACATTATGAATACACATTATAACTGTGTTCAACATTAAGAGTTTGTTCCAGAATATGACATGACTTGATTCTCATTTTTTCCTCCCCCCACCCTGCATCTTCCCGCTCCTTACGTACACAAGCTTTTTTCTTTATTATTACACATTCATTTTCCCCTCGTTATTTACTCTTACACTCTTTCCTTTTAAATATTTTCTACTTCGCAATATCAACTATATATACTACAACTCATTTACAACTTCATATTCTCATATCAGAGAAAAGATATAATATTTACTCCTTGTAATAGGTCAAATCTTAAGTCGTATGCTCTGCTGGATTATCACGACGTGCTCTTGTAGGTGAAAGTTTGTTTGAGGGCATTGTGAAATGAGTGTCCTCCTTTGGATAGAGACAAAAATTCTCCAGGGCCAGAAGCTCTCCCCGTGCAGCCTTTCTGACACCAGAAAACTGCTCTCTGGGATGGCTCATGTCCCAGCACGTCTCACCTGCTGATGTCCCAGCCCCACTGCGCTTGTCAGAGGAGCAGCAACTGCAGGCAGAGCCTCTCCAGAGTGAGACCCCAAGGCTTCCCCTAAGGATGGGAGGGCCGGGGACAGGCTGGGTCTTGACCAACTCTTGGAGGCAGCGGACCTGGCAGCTGTGGACACAGGAACTTTGTGTCAAGAAGTCCAGGTGGTGATGGTGGGATTACACCCCCAGAACGCAGCAACGTGAATCTTGTCGCCACGCTGCACCTGTTTCCTCTTCTGTAAAATGAGAGTTAAAACTGCATCTCACTTTAGCATTGCTGTGAGGAACAGCTACAGCTATGCAGCAAAGGATGAAGAGCAGAATCGAGTATCAGTCACTGTGAATTTTATCATGCTGCGTGTGACGCTGTGGGGTCCCGGACAGATCACCAAGCATTTCGGAGAAGGACCAGAGCCAGCTTTTCTGCCTGTGGCTTCAAGGGGTTCATATCACCCTGAAAATGTCAGGCAGAAGTTTATACTCACTTTTGTACTTTGTGTTTCTAGGGGAGGGAAACAGCAACTGTAGTCACTGGAGAAACAGCCATTAATCTCAACATAATTACATAAGCAAAGGGGCAAAGACGAGAGGCGGGAGGTCGGCCGGGCTTTCTGAGGTCACCTTGCTCTAGTGAGTCTGCGGTACAGCAGTGACTGTAGTTACGCAGGTCCTCCTCGGCGGGCACAGTGACACAGTTAACCCAGAAGGGCGCAATTGCACACTGGGAGAAGGTTCAGGAAATTTTGAATCATGAAGGCAGCCAAAGGGAAAGGACCAGTGATCCGAGAGAAGTGAGGTGAGCTGGGCGTCCACAGCGCCCAGATCCCATTTCAGGGAAACCGTTACTGTTCCACCCGAAACTCTGCCACTTCGGATGTTGAGCAATCTGAGGTGTTACTGGCTCTTCTTTTAAATACTTTCCTCTCTCACAGCATCATTGCAGGAAATTAAGAATACAAAAAAGGAGATTTCTCTAAAAATCTTAAAACACTAAGGAAATAATTACAACAGCTAATATCACTTGTTTCCTAAGACTAAGAAGTTTCCTAAGCATTTTCCAAGCTCTTTCCTATGTTAACAAACTTGACACTCTCAACACTGCCGCGGAGCACTATTCCCCTCCTCATTTCACAGATGTGGAAGACTCATCCCAGGCTCAGAGGCTACAGAAGTGACCATGGGCAGCAGGCCATCCACACAGACTGGGTCCCACAGCCGAGATCTAAGCCTGCGTGTGCAAAGGGCCACTGACCAGCTGATGCAGAATGACACCTGTGCAAGCTCATGTCATGGGCACACGCTGTCATGGGGACTTGACACGCGTGCCCTGCAGGACCTACATGCACTGTGGATGAGATCAGAAGATGGAAGAAGGAAGGAAATGCAGGAGGTGAGATGCAGTCATGGAGCCAACCAACCACAGATGGAAAATATGCAGCGTGTGTGTGCATGTGTGTGTGTGCATGTGTGTCTGTATGTGTGTGTGCATGTGTACACGTGTGCATGTGTGCACGCACATGTGTGCATGTGTGTGTGCATGTGTACACATGTGCATGTGTGTGCACGCACATGTGTGCATGTATGTGTGCATGTGTGTGTGTGTGTATGTTGAATAGTGGATAAGACTTTTTTCTTTTCTCTATTCACTAATCAACATTATAACAATTATTTGCATACCATTTCCATCGTAATAGTTACGTCAAGCCACACAGAAATGATTCAAAGTATATAGGAGGATTATACACTTATATGCAAATACAGGTTATTCTATGTAAGGGACTTACAAATGTACAGATTTTGGTATCTGTCAAGAGTCATGAAGGCTGGGGATGTAGCTTAGTGGTGCCTCATCCGCCTTGCGGTGCAGGGTCCTGAGTTCGATCCCTGGTACCAAAATGACAGATCTTGAAAGCAATAAAACCAAGTGCCACAGGCGCTGTAAATACAGAGAATGTGCTTCACGGGACTGTCTGTGAGAGGTGCAGGGGATTATCTGAGCAACTGTGCCATAAGCGTCACTCTTATCATTGTACATACTTTTTACAGTCATACAAACAAGCTTAGGAAAATACACTGTATTGCCGCAGCAATTATGCAATTAATATGAAATTAATTGATCTTTCCAATGTGTTCTCCTGTGGTTTACAATCAGTTTTAAAGCTACATCTCATAAAATTTCTGTACAAAGGTGTAGTTCCTTTTTATGAGTTTATGGCTATGAAAACATCAGCTATTTTTCTGGTGACAGCTGGTTGTCTTTATAAGTGTATCACAGTTTTTTTAATGTGGAAATGTGCTGACCAGAAGTGGTTATTGACTGTAATACACAAAATGCATGGATAATAAAGTCTGGAATCCAGTCCCTCAGGATTACCAATGGGGGGGCCTGCAGGTGCAAAAAGCAATTCCGCTAATGAAGCCATTCATTGTTTCAGAAGGGAAGCTAGTCAGAGAGAAGTTAGTTCTGAGAAACACTCAACATCAGGTGTTGTCTAAAGGCCAGCGAGTCACCAGAGAGGCTGACTACAGTCATGCTATTCCGGGAGCCCCATTCACATACATGACTGTGTCCTCATAACTGGGGTTTCATCTTCCAAGTCATTCTCAGGGAATACGAGTGGAACAAGTGTTCAAGCTCTAATAAGATTTTTAACATCATTTTTATAGAAATACTCAGAGATGAGTAAATGAATTCTAGTTAGTTAACAAAATGAACTTTTTTCCTATTTTCTAAGGTGTATATCTGTGAAGTGAGAAAAGCTGATAATTTATCAGATACCCCACTAGAGGTTCACTTTCTGAGTAAGAGAGGACAGTGTCTTGTACCCTAACAACGTCTGAAAGTATTCATCTAATAAGCCCTTAAAATTTTGTGAGGAGAATTCATTTCACCTCTTTGTCATCTGAGTTTCTACTGTTGAACTTTCTAACATAACAAACATCAAGTCAAACACAGGCGGAGTCCATGACCTAGCCGCAGCCACTGGAGGCCACAGCGTGAGTAACCATCAGTGGACCTCAGCTGCTCTGCCGTGGGGTCCTTCGGGATCTAAGCCTGCAGAAGTGACCCTAGGACTCACCACAGCAGAGTCCACCTTTGCATTTCCCAGCCCCAGAAATACAGGACTTCACTTCAGCTTCGCACTTGCTGCACAGCATGGTCGGAGGGGCTTCCACCGTCTTCTCGGTGAGCTGGGCTTCGACACACACAGTCCACCTGCTGATGAGAGAGAGGTGTCCTGAGACTGGGGCAAGCTGACCAGTGCCAGTGCCTCTGTGGTGCAGGAGGAGCTGGGCTTGGAAGTGCAGAAGCTTGCTGGTTGTGTCCTGGTGGTATGCACCCATGCGTGTGGTGGCAGGTACAGCAGCAGAGTTCAGAAACCTCTCTCTCTGGGGCTTCGGTGCAGGGCAGTGCTCCGGCTGTGGGCCAGGCTGTCCCCCAGGGGGGACTCTGGGAAGGTTCCATCCTGCCTCATGCCACATTCTCCTCCACCACAAAGGGACAAGTGAGACCAGCAAGCAGTTAAACTAAACCACCCCTGGCACATCAGGCCAGCCAGGAGAAATGACCGTGATGCCAAATACATGGCATGCGTGCCCTCAGAGAGACTAAAACATCCGTAGGGATGAGCAAAAGTAAAATCACTCACCAGATGAGGGCAGCTTGGAGAGGGAGCAGAGGGGAAGCTTAACCTCAAAGAGATGCAGAGTATTCGCTGCAGACCTAACTCCAGGCTGTGTGGGGCAGGAGGCCTTGGGCAGGGGGAACCAGGTGCAGGGGAGGCAGACCCCGTCTGCACGGACTTAGCTGTATTCCCCAAATGCCATGGACTTAAAACGTCTTTCTAACGACTTACATATTTTATTAATTCTTAAATGTCTTATGACACAAGCACTATTCTTATCTCCATTTCATCCATGAAAAACTTGGGCATAAACAGATTTAGCGGCCTGCCAGAGGCCCCAGTTAACACTCAGCTGAGCCACGATGAAGTGGAGGAGGCAGTGTGTTCCAGCCTTGCACTCCTTGGGAGTGACCAGTCCCCTCTGAACTAGCAGAGACAATCAGCCTTGTCTTATCTGTCTGTCAAGACTATCTAACGCGAAATAGGCTGAAATAGGTAAAAGGATTTCTTTCAAAAATTGTTTGTATATGTACCAGTGTGTGTTTGTTTTAGATTCTGAAGTGAACTGTGACCCTGTTGCGGCTTCTCCTGGCTCCCACGAATCAGTGCTGCAGAAAGGATGTTTCTAAGGGAACGTAAGGTGCCATCCACCTTGGGTCCTTGTGTCCCTGAGGACATATTACTCCGTTCAAGGTGAGTACTTAAGAGAGACCAAAAGAACTTAACCGAACTAGAATGCATCTCACATATGTTCACTAACTTCCTCTCATTCCAGAAACAGACTTGCTGAAAAGATCACCTACTTGTGTTATTAAATGACCCACCTTCCAAGATTTTCTGATTGGTTCCTAATATATATATTTTTTGAGACAGAGTCTCACGTTGTGGTTCAGGCTGGCCCTGAGCTCAGCCTCAAACTCACATCACAGCAATCCTCCTGCCTCTGCCTCCCGAGTGTTGGGATTACAGACATGAGCCACCACGCCCAGCACTGTGGTTTGTGGTACTGGTTGCTGCTGGGGTGAGTCTCCACACCCAGTATTGTATATGGTTACACCGGGGATCGAACCCAGGCCCTTGTGCTTGCAAGACAGATGTCGGAACCACCGAGCTAAATCCCTGGCCCCACCTAATAATATTTTTAAAAGGCTAGGGATGCACTAGGTGTGTAGCTCAGTGTGAAGGCCTTGGACTCAATCCATAAAGAGGAACAAGAGAGAGAGAGAGAGAGAAAGAGAGAGAGACAGAGACAGAAATTGCACATTGTGCCAAGAAATAGGAGATCTCAAACTGAATGAAAAAATAACTAATATACATTAACATCAATATCACAGAGATACCTTAAGTGTCTGGCAAAGTTTTATACAGAAGCATCACAAATGTGCTTTAATAAATATTTATAAACATACTCAAATTTTAAAACTACAAAGTTCCAAGAAGAAGTATAAAGTATAAAAATTAAAACTTTTGAACTAAAAGCACACTAATTTTTAGTAGTCTAATCGATGGACTCTACACTAGAGTTAAATAGACAGAGGCAATGCTCAGTACAGTGTGGTACCTGCAGGACAGAACAGCAGTGACCACTCAACCTGAACAACCAAGGGAGTATGAACTATAGGAAAAGAAATATGAAGGAAGTCCACAAACTTCTGGGATTCTGTGAGACGAGGTGGGAAAACACAGAGCCATGTCTAAGGTCACAAAAGTCTTAACATTTGTGTTACCAGAGTCCCAGAAGGACACAAGAAAGTGGAGGGCTTAAATGTATTGAATGATACAACAGAGAAAATTCTCAAAGTTGGCATAGACCAAAAAGCTAGAGTTTCAAGAAATCTGTGTAAACCTTGAACACTATAAACCCAAAGAGATCATCAAGATACATACTAATGAAACTCCTAAAAAAATAAAGAAAAGAAAACCTTTCAAGAGATACAGAACT
>PVIR01009516.1:27864-53050 GCA_004026965.1 Petromus typicus | reverse complement strand
TAACAATA
This sequence comes from Petromus typicus, assembly GCA_004026965.1. Lineage (NCBI taxonomy): Eukaryota > Metazoa > Chordata > Mammalia > Rodentia > Petromuridae > Petromus > Petromus typicus. The sequence goes on along the minus strand of PVIR01009516.1, from coordinate 53,042 downwards.
CTGGGTGTGGAGACTCACACCCAGCAGCAACTAGTACCACATACCATAGTGCCGGGCGTGGTGGCTCACGCCTGTAATCCCAGCACTCGGGAGGCAGAGGCAGGAGGATTGTGATGTGAGTTTGAGGCTGAGCTCAGGGCCAGCCTGAACCACAAAGCGAGACCTTGTCTCAAAAAACCTAAAAAAAAAAAAAAATAAAAATAAAAAAAAAAATAAAAACAATCGTAACTACTGGGTATGGTGGCACACACCTGTAATCTCAGCACTGGGGAAGCTGAGGCAGCAGGAGTACCCTGGGCTACATAGTGAGTTCAAGGGCAGCATGAACTACATAGCAAGAACCTGTCTCAAAAAATACTAAGGATAATAACATTTTGAAGATAAGTGCTGGCGGCCTGGTTGGAGTCGCATCGTCATGCTTCTGCCGCTGGAGCCTCTTCCCTGTCCAGCAGTGCAGGCCCAGGCCTCCTCAGACGCCTCAGGGCAGGGATGGGTGAGAATGGGGTTCCCCCACGGCCCAGCGCACATCCCGTGCTGCTGCTGCTCCTGACCCAGGCCTGTGAGCCCCTTCTGTGGCTGTCACACGGCGCATGTGCCCCGGGGCCCCTGTGGATGGGAGGGCGATGAGTGGTCCACTGTTCCTGTGGCCACAGGGGGAGGTCACGGTGAGCAGGGTCGGTCTGAGGGAGAACCGCTGGGGCCCCTTCTTGCTGATGGGCTCTGTCCTGGTGGCAGCATCACCATGTCCATGTCTGTCACCATGCAGCACAGGGCACCCCCTTGGGCATGGACCCTGTCCACGTTCCCCTTTTCTTGCTGGCCAGGAGCCACTCTCCTCCTAACTGGATCCATCTTGAAGGACCTGTGTTTCCAGGTGGCATCCTAAGCTGCTGGGGGTTCAGCTTGGTCTTGGGCGGGGATGCAGTTGGGCCTGTGACTTGGACAAACGAGGGACCCCTGGCCGGACCGCCTATGGGTGGGTGTCCGCGCTGCCTCCTTTTTTATGTTCTCTGTCTGTCTGTGCCTCTCTGACCAGGATCTTTACAGCCATAATACCCATGGTGGCAGCGGGACTGTTGCTCGATGACCCCACGCTGCAGCCTGTGCGAGGACTCGTTTCCCTTGTAGGCACTGTGTGCGTGTGGCTTGTGCCTGAGCTGTGTCTCCGCAATGCCGCGCGGGCCTCCGGGGCCCGCCTGGCTCTTTGGGCCTTGAGCTGCATGGCCGTCGCCTGCGCTGGTGTCTGGAGTGGGTGTCGCGTGGGATCTCGTCACACTTGACCTGCACGAGTTGAGGTTCTCGGCTCTGTCACCGATAATCCTTTCTGTCTCTTCTGTTTCCATTCTAAAAACCACCTTGTCCATGGTCCAGTAAAGAAGGTCCTTTAAGTGACGGGTCAGTAACCGGCGCCCATCGCCGTCCCCGAGTGACGCTAACCCCGTGTTTGGATCTTCACGCCAGAGCTTTCTAAACTGCTTTGTCTTGGCCAGGCCCCTGGGTCGCAGTTCTGTTGGCTGTGGCTGCACCAGGGAAAGCGGGACGCAGTGGGTGGTTCTCCCGCCGCAGGGGCTTCCGGCTCCATCGGGAGTGTGACTCAGGAGTGCTGCTGTCCTGTGGCTGGCGAATGATAACTTCTGATTCGCTCAATTCAAGCAGTTTCATGATGAAAGATGACTTCACTCTTGGGGGACGGGGACCACAGGGTCCAGTAAGCACAGAAAAGTACAGTCACTTTCACCCAGATGTGACTAAAATACCTCCACGGCCACTGCACTGCACGACAACAGGCAGAGACAGGCGGAAACAGTCCTTATACAGCTCTGTGTCTCGGGCTTCCTTCTGAGTCTCGTCCCCAGTAAGCACAAAAGAGCTGTTCTCCTAGCTCTCACCAAGTTCAGAAACCAGAAATGAAGAGTGAGGACTTGGTGACAACAGCAGGAACCTGAGCAGGGCCTGGAAGTATTGAAGGAGATCTGGCAGCCTGAAAAGGGTCTCCGGAGACTCTTGCGGGTGGCAAACTCCAGTTCGTGCCGGCCTCGAGTCTCTGTTTATGGGTCGGGAAGACAGCCTTGTTTTCAATGGGCTCCTTTTAAATATTCTTCTCCTGACTTCTTTATGTTTGAGGCATCTGACAGTTCACTCTGATCAATATGCAGGACTCAGAGCAAGTTAAAAACACACAGTAGGGGGGCCGGGGAGTTAGCTCAGTGGTTCCGGCACCTGTCTCGCAAGCGCAAGGGCCCGGGTTCGATTCCCCGGTAACCACATAACAATACTGGGTGTGGAGACCCACACCCAGCAGCAATCAGTACCACATGCCACAGTGCCGGGCATGGTGGCTCACGCCTGTAATCCCAGCACTCAGGAGGCAGAGGCAGGAGGATTGTGATGTGAGTTGGAGGCTGAGCTGAGGGCCAGCCTGAACCACAAAGCGAGACCCTGTCTAAAAAAAAAAAAAAAACACAGTAGGAGCTGGCAAGGTAGTAGCTCACAAGGTTGAAGCAGGAGGATCAGGAGTTCAAGCCCACCTCGAACTATATAATGAGACCCTGCCTCAAAATAAGGAATCAATAAATCAGTCCTTCCTAAAGGATGAGGTGATAGCTCAGTGGTAGATACTTGCTTAACACATACGGGGCCTGGATTCTATCCCCAGCACCACCAAAGGGAAAAAATGATCGGGGCCAGGATTTAGCTCAGTGGTTCCAGTGTCTGCCTAACACACACAAGGTCCGGAGTTCAATCCCTGGTACCACATACCACAGTGCCGGGCGTGGTGCCTCACACTTGTCACCCCAGCACTCAGGAGGCAGAGGCTGGAGGATTGCTGAGAGTTCAAGACTAGCCTGGGCTACATAGTGAGTTCAGGACCAGCTTGAACTGCAAAGCGAGACCTTGTCTCAAAAAACTAAAAAAAAAAAAAAAAGATTGAGAGACGCAGCTTTGGTCTGTACCAGCTTTACTATGTACATAGTTACAGCAATAACTCTAAAGGTTTCACCATTAAATCTAGTTTATAAAGTCCAAACTGATGCTGGCACATCTCTTTGACCCAGTCTGCCAAGTTCTTCCGTCAGAAGACTAGCACGACTATTACTTTTTTTGTCTTGCTACCTACAGTAGCCTGATATCAAGCAGCAGGAACCCGTGACCCGTGGCCTGTGATGGGCTTCTTGCAGTTTCCCAACTGACGTGACTTCACCAGGTCACTAAATCAGAGAGGTGCTTGGATTCTGCAAGAACCTTCCAGTCCACTCTGCTTTTGATCCTTTCAGCCTTAGGGAATTAAAGGGAAGCTGTGCTATGCTTCCAGGGGAGAACTTGCCTAGCAAGGGTTTCAGCCCAGGGCCGCAATATAAAACTCATGCCCTATTTCCGGTGGCTCTTTGTCTCCCAGGTCACAGGTAGGACCCTCCCACCGCACACTAAACGCCCAGCTCTTGCTCAGGGACCTCTGGGCTCAAGGCTGATGACTGCCTAAGTCCCTGGTGCTTTTTAGTCACCTCTGACCCGCACCGCAACGTGTTTGCCCGTGCCTGAGTGGCCGCCCCCTCCCACGCTGGCTGGTGTGTCTGGCAAATGGACAACTGTCCAGCACAGGGTGAGTGCTCATTCCTGTCTCCTCCTTTCCTTTCCCAAAGGTTTAGCTTCTTCTCCCGAGATAAGAAGCGCCTCGCCAACATGCAGAGAAACGCACAGATCCACGAGTCCTTTGGCCAGTGGGCAAACACCCACCGCGACGACGGATTCACGGAGCAGGGACAGGAGGCCCTGCAGCACCTGTGACCTCGACCCTTGGCCATCGCCACCCTAACCAAGGGCTCCCAGGGCTACTGCCTCGCACCCTGGAAACTGGCCCCTCAAAGGGATGCTCCGCTCTGAGGATGGACGTGAAAACTGATGCCAAACTCTACAGGACTGTTTATTTATACCAGGGCTATCACTGTTCCTAATAGAGGACTCTGACCCTTAGGATACATATTTAATAATCCCACCACCTCAGGCCAGATTTACGAGCTAACTTCAGTAACAAGCTTTTCAGGCCAAACACATCACTTATCATTGTAACTGCTGTTTGATTGACTTTGGATCAAACTCTAGGTGTAGAGGTTTTATTATCACCTTCTGTAGGAGCCAGAGGAAAGATAGCTTATTATTATCATGAAACTATAGTGAGGCTGAGGCAGAAGGATCACGTAAGTTTGAGGCCGGTGTGAGCAACACAGCAAGAGCCCGTCTCAAAAGAAAAATCGTGATAGTAGAGTGGACAGGATATATCCATTGGACAGTCGGCCCCTGAGGTCAGAGGCTGACCTGTCCCCTCTGAGTTGTGAAGCACAGGACATAAAATGACAGCCCTCCTGCCAGAGACAGGACGTTGGGAAAGCAGCACTTGCTCCCGTTCAGGTCCGGAGCGTGTGGCTGCGTGGAGGGCAGCGTGCCTTGGAATCTGCTGTGACTTTTGCAGTACTAACCAAACAAAGTTGCTGAGGACAGGCAGTGTTTCTGGTGTGTGTTCTTTCTCCTAGTATGTAGCATGCTTCTCTTGCAAACACAAATGTCTCTAAGCAGATGGGGGGGCAGTGTGGGACCCTCGGCCCTGGGATGGGTGGGGGCAACAGCAGAGGAAGGGGCTGTTGAGATGGTGAGGGCTGCACAGCCGCATGATTCAGTCCGCTGCCCAGTCCGCACCTGGGACTTGGGGCTTGCTCACGTACTTTTACCCTCCTAAGCCCCTGGCTCTAGAGAGTGGCACTTGCTCAAGACACTCAAGGGTGTCCTATTGAGGGCTCCTGTTGCTAAGAAATCACCAGGTGGACTTGCAGATGTGAAGACACTGTTCCCAGAAGGGTAGGAAACGAGCTGGCGCTGGGGCAGAGCTTCAGCTCTCAGAACTTACTCTCGTACAAGGAGGGTTGGTCTCGAAGAATACGGAAGTAGCGGGGCATGGTGGCGTACACTGTAATCTCAGCTCCCAAGGGTCACAAGTTTGAGGCTCGCTTGGGCGATTTAGTGCCCTAGCCAGGTTCTGTCTCAAGATAAAAAATTTTAAAATAAAAACAGCTGGAGTATAGCTCAGTGCAGTCTCCAATCTCTAGTACAAAAGCAAAACAAAACACTAAGATAACTGGTCTTGATGCTAAATTGTTTTTGTCTCATGCAAGAGTCTTGTATTCAAGGAATCTTAATTTTCAAAGCTATAGTCATTGATAAAAATGCTGTCACTGGGCCGGGGAGTGAGCTCAGTGGTTCTGGCGCCTGTCTTGTAAGCACAAGGGCCCAGGTTCAATTCCCCGGCAACCACATACAATACTGGGTGTGGAGACTCACACCCATCAGCAAACAGTACCACATACCACAGTACTGGGCATGGTGGCTCATACCTGTAATCCCAGCACTTGGGAGGCAGAGGCAGGAGGATCGCTGTGATGTGAGTTTGAGGCTGAGCTTGGAGACAGCCTGAACTACAAAACGAGACCCTGTCTCAAAAAAAAAAAAAATGCTGTCACTTTTTGAAAAATTCAAATGAGTGGTACAGTATTAAACTCACAATTTCCCAGAAATTAAGGCTGATAGATCTAGACCAGAGCCCAGATTGTTTGAGACAGAAACCCTGCTCCCTCAGCAGGTACTCCAGGTCTCCCAGATTTCCACCCTCCTGCCTTCATCTCACTCTGCTCCTGCTTCTGCTGAGCTGGATCTTCCCAGAGGCTGGAAGACAGCCAGCATCGCAGCCCCAGCTGCCCCTAGATAAAGCACCAGGCAGTCAGCATTTCAGAGCTGCAGCTGTGGGGGTGAGGCTGGCGGCTGCCCAGCAGTGCAGAGCTCTGCTTGGATTGCCTCTGCACCTACATGTATTGAAGTTCAGGGAGCTCGGGGGCTGCGTGTGAAACGGGAACAGTAAGCCTCGCTCCCACAGCAGAGGGTCCAGGAGCTGCGGATCCGGGAGGGTTGGGCTGTAACTTCCTTTGGCCACTCAAAATCATTTCAAGTACGTGGGAGGAAATCGAGACATACTGCCCACTGCCCAGTGAAATAAGAATAGTGCTCCTTTACAGCAGCCTTTGAACACAGGCCCAAACTATAAAACTGTCACCGATCCCATTAAGCATATGGCCACCTGGGGCCAGGGAGTTAGCTCAGTGGTTCCGGCGCCTGTCTTGCAAGCGCAAGGGCACAGGTTTGATCCCCGGTAACCACATACAATACTGGGTGTGGAGACTCACCCGAGCAGCAACCAGTACCACATACCACAGTGCCGGGCGTGGTGGCTCACGCCGGTAATCCCAGCACTCAGGAGGCAGAGGCAGGAGGATTGCTGTGATGTGAGTTTGAGGCTGAGCTCAGGGCCAGCCTGAACTACAAAGTGAGACCCTGTCTCAAAAAACCTAAAAAACAGGGCCGGGGAGTTAGCTCAGTGGTTCCGGCGCCTGACTTGCAAGCGCAAGGACCTAGGTTCGATTCCCCGGTAACCACATAACAATACTGGGTGTGGAGACCCACACCCAGCAGCAACCAGTACCACATGCCACAGTGCCGGGCGTGGTGGCTCACGCCTGTAATCCCAGCACTCGGGAGGCAGAGGCAGGAGGATTGTGATGTGAGTTTGAGGCTGAGCTCAGGGCCAGCCTGAACCACAAAGCGAGTCCCTGTCTCAAAAAACCTAAAAAGAAAACCAAACAAACAAACAAACAAACAAACACATAGCCTTAGAACCATCAACAATATTAATTCAAGCCCAGCTTGGTGACACAAACCTACAATCCCAGGTCTTCATGAGGCTGAAGCAGAAAGATCACATGATCCAGGCCAGACAATTTAGCTAAACCCTGATTCAAAATAAAAAGGGTGGTGATGTATCTCAGTTCAGGCCCCAGCATTTAAAAGGACCAGGCTGGGTCCGGTGGTGCACCCTGTAATCCCGCACTTGGCAGGCTGAGCCAGGGAGGTGTTGTGATTTCCAGGCCATCCTGGGCTACATTGTGAGTTCAAGGCCACCTTAAGCAAAACAAAAAGATCATAAACTCATAATACCAGTTTGACTCTTGGTTCCAGACGGGAACTCCCATTAGCAGCAAGTTTACTGAAGCGCTGGACACACGAGACAGGCCCCTCCCACTGCCCCTCCCGCCTTGGCCTCTACTTGCTGCGGTCCCGCTTCTCCCGCCCCTTGAGCCTGTCGTCCCGGGGATCCCGCTCCCGGTCCCAGTCACTGTCAGGCCACATCCTGGCCAGCTCTCTCTCTTGCCACCTCTTCTCCCGCCCCCGGTCGTGGTCCCGATCACGTGCCCGGAAGTCCCAGTGTCTCTCCCGGGAGCGCGACCTCTCCCGCCTCTCCCTTTTGCTCTCCCTGTAGAGGTCGTTCTTCACGACAGGGAGATTAATAGGCTTCCGGAAGGGCCGGTCCCGCCCCCCAAACCTCAGCTGCCCGGACTCCTTCTTGCCGCCCAGCCCGCCGCCCAGCCTCCTCGGGATCCAGCCGCGCAGCGTGCGCTCCAGCTCGTAGTCCACGAAGACCTCGTGCTGGTCGATGATCAGACCGTCGGCGTCGCGATAGGCTTTGAGCACTGCACGCTCCTCCTTGTACTCGATGAAGGCGTAGCCCTTGGAGAAGCCGGTCACCAGGTCCCGCACCAGCCGCAGCCGCCGGATGTCCCCATAGCGGGAAAACACTTCCCTCAGCTTGTCCTCTTTGGTCTGCAGGTTTAATCTGGCCACGAACAGCGTGAGGAGGGGGTCCCCGGTGACCCCCTTGTTGGGGACGTAGCGTGCCAGCATCGCTCTCCACACGGCGCGGTCGTGGGGGTCTTCATCGGTGCCATCGATGCTGCCGGCCTTCAGCGGATCGTACTCCTTGGCGATGGGTACCCAGTCATTCATGATCTAAGAGGGACAGAGCTGAAGGATGTGGGGTGCTGGCCCAAGTCCCCACCCAGCCTCCACTCTCACCATGCTGGGGAGCTGCATGGCCACCCAGCTGGGAAGAGCCCCCGCTGGCATCCATGTGGGGAATGAAGCCAGGCATTCGGGCCCTGAGACTCCTGGCCCCTCCACCCCCTCAGGCAGCACGTCTCACTCAGCATGGCCGGCTGCTGGACACCCAGCATGGCCGCTGCTGGACACGCCGGCTGCACTGTGACAGCCCCTTGGCACAAAGGCTGGCCTCTCATGGTCCAGGGGCAGAGGGTGTGGTGCAAGCCGTGGGTAAGGCATGACATTCAGCCCTAGCCCTGCAGATAAATAAACAAATCATGCACAGACTTCTTTATTACCAGAACCACAAACACCTGCCATATGTTCTCCTGGATCCCAGCTGGCTGCAACTCGGACCAGCACTCGGTGGCCACACTAACCCGCCACAATTCTCTGAAACAGATTCTGGACACTACACCATTCATTTGTGGATTTTTCAGTATGATCACTACAAGATCATTTTTTGTTTCTCACTTGTTTTTTGAGATGGGACTGGCTGTAGAGTCCAGGCTGGCCTCAGATTCATAGCAGTTCTCCTGCCTCAGCTTCCTGAGTGTTGGGTTTACAGGCGTGCACACCTTACTCGGCTGACAAAGTTTATTTTCAGACTACACAGGACAGTCCCTCATTCCCCGAATGTTCCCTAAGCTGCCAGCTCCAAGTCTTTCCTGATAAAATTTCCCTGCTAGGGATATTCTCCTCCTTTCGCCTCCTATGTCTGCTCTTAGAGGCCTCAAAGTGGTCCTCACAGGGCCAGCTTCAGAGTCCTCCCCCAGAACAAAGCTGCCCGCTGCAGCTCGCTGTGCCACTAGGCTTTGCCCCCATGCACAGGGAACACCTCTCAGTCTGGCGTCTCCGGATCTCAGGCTACTTCCTGAGAAGCCAACCAGATCCCACCAAAACTCACAGAACCATCTGTTCAGAGCAACACAAATGGCTTTACTCGGGATCGAGAAGCAGAACATCACACTGCCTACCACCAAACTTTGAAAGGAAGACAACAGCTTCTGTTATACGAAGCTTTTTCTCTGGTGTACATATCAGCTTGGACAACAGAAAGAACACAAGAGGCAATCTCAAACCAGATGTGGTGGCAAACGCCTGTGATCCTAGAACTCAAGAAGTTGAGACAGGAGGGTCACTGTGAGTCTCAGGGCAGCCTGGGCTACATAGTGAGACCCTATGTCAAAAAAAAAAAAAAAAAATAGGACCGGGGATTTAGCTCAGTGGTTCCAGGGTGCCTGCCTTGCAAGCACAAGGTCCTGAGTTCAAAGATCCCCTGATGGCTCAGCCTGTAATCCCAGCACTGGGGAGGCAGAGGCAGGAGGACTGCTGTGAGTTTGAGGCTGGCATGGGCTACATAGTGAGCTTAAGGCCAGCCTGAACTACAAAGTGAGACCCTGTCTCAAAATAAATAAATAAACACAATTTTAGTCCCTGTCTGGGCTCTGGCTCTAATTTATGTTTTTTCTCTCTCATGGCTGGAATTGCTCCCTGGAGGGGGCAAAAGAGAAAAAGAGACAGAATCAGCTGTTATTTCAGTCTCTTCCTACTTATTCTAGTAGCCTCAAAAGAGACATAGAAGAAAGACAAAAAGGTAGAAAGTAGAAAGAGATCCCCTTCTACCAGGTCTAAAATCCTCAGTGTCTAACTCTACTCCCCACCCCATCACGGGGCTGCTAACAACTGCAAGAACTACAGCTCGCTTCCCGGGACCACCAGATGCCAGGCATCGCACGGAGCTCTTAACTCCACTCACCGCCTGGCAGCACCTGCCCTTTTAGAGCGAGAAGGTCAAAACCAAAACGCTGCCTTTCAGCCCGAATCCCAGAACTAAGAACCAGAAGCTGTGTGGGCCTCGCAGGCCAGAATTGCTCATCATCTCCCCAGACGGCCTCAATAAAGTAGAGGGCTCTGAAGACAAGGACAAGGAAAACTCATGGGGATTTGACCCTCAGACCGGAAAGAAAGAAAAGCAGCCCAGCACGTGACACACACCTGCAGTCCTGACACTCAGGAGGCTGAGCCAGGAGGATGGCAAAGTTGAGCCCAGCCCACCCTGCAGTGGCAAAGGAAACTTGAAAGTACTTGAGACTAGGAACTTGAGATAAACAAGAACTTTTATTTGCTAACAAAAAAAATCAGTCACGAGGGACCCGAGTCCCTCCTGGATTGACCCCAATTTTTAGTTTTCCAACCAGAACATCTTACTAGAGACCACACATTTCACGTGCACAATTCCAAGTGGGTTAGCCAGACTTTATCAGGCCTTAATTAGTTACCATGGTTACCACAAGTAGGTTACTTTTTTTTTTTTTTTTTTTTTTTTTTAGGTTTTTTGAGACAGGGTCTCGCTTTGTGGTTCAGGCTGGCCCTGAGCTCAGCCTCCAACTCACATCACAATCCTCCTGCCTCTGCCTCCCGAGTGCTGGGATGACAGGCGTGAGCCACCACGCCCGGCACTGTGGTGTGTGGTACTGGTTGCTGCTGGGTGTGGGTCTCCACACCCAGTATTATTATGTGGTTACCGGGGAATCGAACCCGGGCCCTTGCGCTTGCAAGACAGGCGCCGGAACCACTGAGCTAACTCCCCGGCCCAGTAGGTTACTTTTGAAATTGGGGGAAGTGGTAATTCTAGTGGAAAAATTTATGGAGCAGAGGAGGGTGCAGGAAGGTCACCATTTGCTAACAGGCAGGTGGTGTATGTAGGAGTTAAATCAGAAAGCAGACATGGGAAAGTTGACTTAATATTACCAAAATAAAGCAGTCAGGGAACCAAAGCTTTGCAAGATAAAAACAATTTTACAGAATAAAAGGCATAAGGAGAAGTTACTAATCTTAGTAACGTTTGACTAAGGTAATCCTTCCTTCGAGAACTTTACAATTTTATCATCTGTGACAATACCACATACTGACTTTGTGAGTCAGTATGGAAATGAGAAAATGAGGCTGAGATGCAGCTAAGGAAAAAGGCCTAGAGTTCAACTTCCAGTACTAGCGGAGGGGAGGAGAAGGTACTGAGCTTCAGGAATCTTAACTGTACAACGTAGCTAAACGCTACTTCGCTGGGATTTGGTGAAGATCTGATAGAGCCTATACATGTACTTTGTAAATTAACATTGCAAATACAAGGGGTTTTTTTTGTCCTGAAGTCTCTCCTTACTAGAGCGCTTCAGCAGGAGACTTCACCTTCCTATCTTCCATCCAAGTGAGAAAGGAAACCACAAGCCGGATCCCGCCGCATCCAGAGCTTCCGGGCAGGGCGTGCGCAGTGGCGCCAATGAAGCCAAAGCGGAAGTCTGGACGGGGCACTTGCACTACTCCATCCTCATCTCCGATGCTACCAGTGCCCGCGTGCGGGCCTGGCCTGCCGGCTCCTCCGACCCCCTCGCTTTCTGCATGGGCGCAAAGAAGGGGCCATCCTTCCTACTAGCTCCCGTCTCTGCTCCCCAACACAACCCCGGGTCTCCCCTTTGCCCGGATTCAACATGGCGGCACCTACAAGCGCGGACCGGGCGTCGCCGCCGGAGTCTCCCGGACTTCTCCCAGCTTGGGCCTACCTCCCTCCAAGTCGCTTCTACTCACCGCAGCACAAGCGAGCGCCCTTTCCCGAAGAGACGAAAGCTGCTCTCAGCTACTGCGGTTTCCTCACGTAGCCTCGCCGGGACCGCACATTCGCCACTGGCGAATGGGAGCGGCAGATTCGCCACAGATGACGGTTCGCTCTTTGTTTTGCAGCTATCCAGATAAACGCGTCGAGGATCTGGATTATGTGTTCCCCAAAGAAAATGAGCTTTTTATTTTTTCTAATATTTTACATGGAAAAATGCCACATTAAAAGCTTCCGCTGCTACACTATCGAATATGCGGTTCTCTGAACCCACTTTAGACACAAGCACAGGGATTGCACCCGTAAGGGTGTGAACTTTGTACAGTTTCCCAGTGTTCTTGACCTCCAGACTTAGTAACTTCACTTCCCATTGAACCAGACGTACTTTTTTTTTTTTTTTAGCCGTACCATAGATTGAACTCAGGACCTTGTGCTTACAAAAAGCAAGCGACAGAACCACTGAGCTAAATCCCTCACCTAAGCAGTATTTCTTTTTTTTTTTTTTTTTTTTTTTTGAGACAAGGTCTCTCTTTGTAGTTCAGCCTGGCCCTGAGCTCAACCTCAAACTCACATCACAGCAATCCTCCTGCCTCTGCCTCCCGAGTGCTGGGATTACAGGCGTGAGCCACCACGCCCGGCACTGTGGTATGTGGTACTGGTTGCTGCAGGGCGTGAGTCTCCACGCCCAGATTGTTATGTGGTTACGGGGGATCGAACCCAGGTCCTTGGGTTTGGAAGACAGGCGATGGAACCACTGAGCTAAACCCAATTTTTAAAGTGAGTTTAGTGTTACGCACTTTAGGATCTTCTAGGATTTTATTAAAATGCCTGGGCCCTGACGGAGACCAGAATGTCTAGAAATGAATTTAGACTCTCTACAAATTAGAAAATAAAAATTTTACAAGTCCCCAAAATATTTTTAAGCATTCTGAAATTCTCTTGCCATTAGAAGCCCAAGTTTCATATATACAATTATGATGTACCGATTAAAAATAAAAAAATACTTTTATTTTTTAATTGAATGTATCAGTATATTTTACATTATATATTATGATTTTTTTAAAATACATGGGGGGGCAGGGTTTCACTTTTTGTAATTCAGGCTGGCCATGAGCTCAGCCTTGAACTCACAGCAATCCTCCTGCCTCTGCCTCCCAAGTGCTGGGATTACAGGTGTGAGGCACCACACCCAGGTATGTGGAATGTGGTTCTGCTTTGTTGTTCGTGGTTAACTGGGGATCGAACCCCAGCCCTATGTGCTTACACGACAGGCTCCGGAACCACTGAGCTAAATCTCCAGTCCCAAAATATATACTTTTTTAAAGCCCAAGGCTGAGGCAGGAAGATGAGGGTGAATTTGAGGCCAGCCTAAGTTCCATAGTCCAAGCCAGCCTGAACTACAAAATGAAACTATCTCCACAAAACAAAAGCAAAAGCCCATATTTAAAACAAGAGGGAGGAAGAAAACCAGGAACTGTACGAGGTATAGAATGGATAAATGTTTTGTTGTGTAAGTTGTTTTTGTATTTCCTTTTGCAGCACTAGGGATAGAACCCATGGCCTCTCTATGCTGGCCAGTAGGTCTACTACCAAATCCCACTCCAGCCCCTTTGTGCTTAAACATTGATTGATTAAGATACAGCCTTGTCATGTGGCCCACGCTGGGCAGTCATCTTGCCTTAGCCTGCTGAGCGCTGTCATTACAAGCACGTACCCCTAGACCAGCATAGCCTTCAGTTCTGTTTTGCTGGAGGTACTGGGGACTGAACTCAGGCCCTTGTGCTTGCAAGGTGGGCATGATAGGACTTGAGCTAAATCCCAGCCCTTGTTTTCCTTTTGTGGAGACAGTCTCACTGTGTACTTGAGGCTGACCTTGAATTCACTGGATAGTCCGGATCTGTCTCAGTCACAGGTGTGCACCGCCTCACCTGGCAATATGCTTAAATTTTTTTTTCCGGTTCCAGGGATCAAATTCAGGACCTTGCACTTGCCAAGAAGATGCGGTGCCACTGAGCTACATCCCTGGCCCAGTATACTTAAGTTTTTGAGGATGCAGCACCCTGTGTTGCTTCGCAGCTACGCGATTTTACAGTCCCCTCCCTCCCACAGTGTGCAAGGGTTTCATTTATTCCACATTCTCGGCGCCTTTTTTATTTTTTCTCTAAATAATAGCCACTGGAGCTGGGGGATAGCTCAGCAGCAGAGCACAGCTTCAGGATGAGGCCTCGAGTTCCTTGAGTCCCAGGCACAGAAAAGAAGACAAGGGGGAGCTAAGAAGCTCGTTCCCAGATCTCCCCACTCGGCCAGGTCTTTCTAAAAATGAAACATTTACATAAATTTTTTAAAATTTTTTAGAGACAAGGTCTCGCTTTTATGGTTCAGGCTGGCCCTGAGCTCAGCCTCAAACTCACATCACAGCAACCCTCCTGCCTCTGCCTCCCGAGTGCTGGGATGACAGGCGTGAGCCACCAGGCCCGGCACTGTGGTATGTGGTACTGGGTGCTGCTGGGGTGAGTCTCCACACCCAGTATTATATGTGGCTTCCGGGGATCGAACCCGGGCCCTTGCTTTTGCAAGACAGGCACCGGAACCACTGAGCTAAATCCCCGTCCCTACATAAAACATTTTATAAACCCAGTGGCTCCAGAGAGCCTCGGGAATCAGGTACTTCTGCAGAAGCCTCACCCTCCTGAGGGAAACACAAACATAAACATCGCGCGTCAAAGCCAGGCACAGGCTGACCCCACTTCAGTCTCTCAACAACTCCATAAGGACAGTGTGGTCACCTCCGGGGTGGGGGAAGGGTGGACTGGGGGGGGGCAGAGATTCCTTGTGCTCCTCTCACCTAGCACCCTGAGTAAACACAAGGGGCGAGGTTAAAACCAAAATGTTCTTCTGTGCGGGCAGAATGAGGACGTGCACAGAACACCACCCTTTCTGCAAATACTCCTTAAGGAAAAGAACATGTAAATGGGGTGGAACTGAAGAAATGTAATTCCAGCACTCTGGGAGGCTGAGGCAGGAGGATGGCAAGTCAAATCCAAGTTCAAGATTTAAAGAGACCTTTGGGCCAGGGATTTAGCTCAGTAGTTCTGGCACCTGCCTTGCAAACCCAAGGGCTGTGTTCGATCCTGGTATTCACATACAACAATGCTGGGTGTGGAGACTCACGTCCGCCAGCCATCAGTACCACATCCCAGCGTGGTGACTCATGCCTGTAATCCCAGCACTCCGGAGGCAAAGGCAGGAGGATTGCTGAGTTGGACAGTGAGTTCAGGACCAGCCTGTACTATAAAGTGAGAACCTAAAAAAAAGATTTAAAGAGACCCAATAACAAGATAAAAAGAGCTGGTAATATAGCTTAGTGCAAAGGACCACGGTTCAGTCTCTGGAACCAGAGCTAGCCATGGTGGTACATGCTCTTGGAATCTCAGCACTATGGAGGCTGAGGCAGGAAGATTGCCATGAGTTCAAAGTCAGCCAGGGCCACGTAGTGAGTGCAAGGCCAATTTGAACTACCTAGTGGAACTATGTCTCAAGAAGCAAAATATCCTCAGTACCAAAAAAAAAAAATTAACTGCTAAAGACTAAACCATTAACTTGGGATTGCAAGCATTTATTTAAACAGTCCTGGGAAATCTCCAAATACTTGCTGTTTCATGCATGATTGAAGATCTAAGCCTGGTGAGGAGAACAGGGTCAGGAAAGAAGCCGTCTTTTTTTTTTCTTGAGACAAGGTCTCGCTGTGTAGTTCAGACTGGCCCTGAACTCACTATGTAGCCCAGGTGAGCCTCGAACTCATAGCAATCCTCCTGCCTCTGCCTCCCAGGTTCTGGGATTACAGGCATGAGTTACCACGCCCAGCATTGTGGTATATGGTTATGGATTGCTGGTGAGCATGAGTTACTATGCCTGGCATTGTTGTATGGGGTTCCTGGGGATCAGACTAGGGCCCTTGTCCTTGCAAGGCAGGTGCCAGAACCACTGAGCTAAATCTCTGGCCCTATGTAATGGTTATTTGAAACAGGGTCTCACATAGTTCAGGCTGCCCTTGAACTCATGGTGATCTTCCTGCCTCAGCCTCCTGAATGCTGGGATTATAGGCATGTGCCTGCACATCCGGTATGCCCAACTCTATTGGTCAGTGCTTACTAGAGAAAACAGATTTAATATACATCACACAAATATATAAGTTTATAAGCCAGATGTAGTGGCACATGCCTGTAATTCCAGCACTCAGGAGGCTGGAGGCAGGAGGGCTACAGTGAGTTCAAGGCCAGCCTGGGTTACACAGTGAGACTCTGTCTCTAGAAAAGGGAAAAGAAAAAAAAAGGAATTTACAAGACCGCTTTTGACAGTTGCCTACAGTTGGGTATGGTAGAGGGCCAGAGGTCCAACAGTGCCCTGGGGACACAAAGGGTCAAGTTCAAGGCCCGGAGCTCACTTCAGTGTCTCGTGGGCGTCCCCGCTGAAGGGACACGAAGTCCAAGGGGAAAGCAGAGGGCAGCTCCTCCAAGAAACGGACAGCTTCCCTCTCATTTCCCGAGATGGGTCTCCACTCCCAGGGCCGAGCCAGTCGAGCTGAATGTGACTTGCAGTCTGTCAACAACACAGCATCATTACAAAGCACTTCTGAGCTCTTGGGCTACATAATGAGTTCATGGCTAGCCCGAAGGACACAGTGAACTCTCTCCAAAAAATCAAAAATACCATGGCTGACATCTCTTAAGTACTGTGGGTCAGCACTATGTTAAACACTGCCCGACGATCTTACCAGCGTCCACTTGCTTCCATTTTACAGCCAGGGAATGTACCTGCCCGACAGCACACAGCTTGGGGGTGGCAGAGCCGAGATCCAAGCCCCCGGGGTCTGGTGCTGCACAGCCTCTCCCACACACCATACCATCGAGGGCTGGTTCTCAGTCCTGTGCCCGGGGCTGCCCAGTTCTGACTCAGCAGGTTGAGAGCTGCGGTTCTTTTTGCTGCTGTTTTAGGAGGTGCCCAGAGCCCCACGGACGCATGCCGCGCACTACTCAGCTCTATCTCTGGCCATGCCTGAGAATCTGCATTTTTTTCTGGTACCAGGGAACGAACTCAAGACCTCACTGGCCTCTGAACTACAACCCTGGCCCTGTGCACTTTTGTGTGTGTGACAGAGTGAAGGTCTTGCTATGTGGCCGAGGCTGACCTCAGACTCACAGCCATACTCCTGCCTCAGCGTCCCCAGTGCTGGGATGACAGGCATGTGCCACCACATCCTGCTCATTTGGTCGTTTTTTTTCTAAAGCAGTGTCCGGCTTTGTAGTACAGGCTGGCGCTGAAATTCACTATGTAGCCCAGACTGGGGGATCCTACGTCGGTCTCTGGGGCACTGAGATTACTCTTATGTACCACTATGCCAAAGCCCAGCACATTCCTTAGACTTTCCTTTCCTCCTTGAATGATCCTGTGACCTTCACTGAACGCTAGTGGACCCTGTGTTGGATGGCCACTTCTGGATGTTTTTCTGTCCACGGATCTCTCTTCATGTGGTGTGAGATCCCACTGGATGGCAAGGCTCCGTTCGATTTTGGTAGGCTGAGGGTTTCGCGGGTGATTAATCCCCCCATATTGTTGCTTCTGTGATTTGTGGGCTTCTGAATCCCTGCCCGGGGGCCGTGCTTGGACTATTAAAACAATGTCCCGTTGGGCATCCCTGGAATCCCGGGAGGTTGAAGAGGAGGGTCACTGTGCATTTGAGGCCTGCCTGGGCTACATAGTGAGACTTTATCTCAAACGAAACAGAAAACAAAACAAAACTCTGTCCCCTCTTTGTGTCGCTTTGGGCTTGCCTGTCTAGTCTGCACAGGTCTCCGCTGTGAGTCTGGAACCCTGACGTGGCTCTACATAGAGCTGCAGACCCACGCCTCCATCCCCAGCCTCCTCCCCACACTGCTGCTGCAGAGCTCCCCTCACAGCCGGAAAGCTCACATTTCCTTAGCCACAGAGCTGACCTCAGGGTGCAAAACCACGTGTAGTGCTGTGACAGACTTTGCCCCACACCTTCTACCCGGTGGTGCCCCTGTCCCCTCTCTCATTCCTCATTTTGGGATTGAACTCTGGACCTTGCACTCACCAGGTAGGGTGCAGCTGCCGCTGAGCTACATGCCCAGCCAGCATTCGCCTTCTGGAGCCCGCTTCGCTGGGTTGATTCCAGAAATCAGTTGCTGATGGCAAAACTGATCCCAGCCAGCATCATCCTGTTGTCTAATGAAGAGAAAGACAGGAAAGAGTTTGTTTCTGGGCTTGATGCTAAAACTCCAGAATCTGAATTAAACTGGGGCAAGAAATGGCTGATCTCTGCACCTGTCCCTAACCCAGTCCCTCCCACGGTGCGCTCCGGGAGGCTGAGGCAAGAGGATGACAGATTTGAGTCCAACCCGAGCACTAGTGAGACTTAGCAAGACCTTGTCTCAAAAAAGGAGGGGGTGCTGGGATTTCACCGCCAGTGCCACAAAAACAAACAACACCACTTCCTCAAAGACTCAGCAGGGGCATTTGAGGGGTTAATCTTTCTTTTTAGTGATTTTTGAGACAAGGTCTTGGTGTGTAACCCAGGCTGGCCTCAGATGCACAACCATCTTCCTGCCTAAGCTTCCCTGTGCTCACGTCACCTGGCATATGAGTCCCGTTATTGCCCCTATTTTACAGAAGGGGACACTGAGGCCGGGAAGATCAACTTGCCAAGAGTGCGGTGCTGGTTAAGTGTATGAGCCAGGGCAACAGCAAAGTGAGCAGCGCAGGACGATAACCATTTCCCAATTGTATTTAGGTCAGAGTGAAGTTAGATGCCTGAGGGCCTGGCGGTGAAATGCCAGGAGTCCTGCCAACAATAGTTGTTTTCTGTTTGGCGACAGCCTCCAAAACTTACCGACCTATACAGACCCACATCTTCCCTCTCTCACCTGAAAAGTTCGCTGTTACCCTGTTTTTACAGCTCTGGGACTTGAACTCAAGTTCTTCCTGCTGAGCTGTGAATTCGGTCCTTTTAGAATTTACTTTGAGTCAGGGTCTCCCTAAATCGCTAGGTTCTCCAGGCAGGGCTCTTAACTTTCAACCGTCCTGCCTCAACCTCGCAGTTCTGAGAGAATAGGCGTGCCTCACCATGCCCAGCACGACGCAAATTCTCTGGCTGGAAAGTTTGAGATTAGCAGGGGAAAAAGTGTTGTTTTTACCCTGTTTTCCCCGGGCCCCTGGAAACTCCGCCCTGCCTGTCTCCGTGGAGACGCGGCCGTGGCTGGGGGCGTGGCCTGGAGGCGACTCCGCCCCCGGAGCAGGAGCGCGGCGGATTGGATGGCAGGCTCGGCCGGAGGAAAGTTTCTGCGCCCGGAGGAAGTTGAGGCCCGGCGGCCTCAGGGCGCGGGGCCATGGAGGAGCCGAGGGTGCGCGAGGAGGGCGAGGACGAGGGGGACGACGGCGAGGACGAGGTCGGGCCCGAGGGCGCCCTGGGCAAGAACCCCCTGCAGCTGACCGCCGAGGACGTGTACGACATCTCCTACGTGGTGGGCCGCGAGCTGATGGCGCTGGGCAGCGGCCCCCGCGTAGCCCAGCTGCAGTTCAAGATCGTGCGCGTCCTGGAGATGCTCGAGGCGCTGGTGAGCGAGGGCGGCCTGGAGGCCGAGGCGCTGCGCCTGGAGCGCGACAGCCTGCGGCAGGAGGTGCGGGCGCTGCGCGGCGGGGCGCCCCCGGCCAGCACCCAGGTGAGTGGGGCGGGGGCCGCACGCCTGTCGTCGCAGCGCTCTCTGGACGCTGAGGCAGGACGATGGCCGCCAGACCGGCCCGGGGTCCACAGTGAGATCAAGGCCCGCATGGACTACATAGCCAGACCCTGCCTCAAAGAAAGAAAAACACTCTGAGCAAGTGTCCTAGGCTCAGATCGGCAGTGTTTGTGGGGCACTTGGAGGTCTAGGGCCCTGAGGTGTCTTGTAAATCCGGGCCTTCACAGTCTGTGACCTTGACTTATAGCAAGGGCTTCCGAACTTTAGCATGGAGGTGCCCACCCGGGCTGATCCCTAAAACATGGACCCTGGCTTCTCCCCAGGGCTCCTGACCCAGATATCCGAGAGGGACCTTGGAGTCTGTATTTCTAACAGGCTCTTGAGAGGCTGCTGCTGCCTGACAGCATCAGACAGTGAGAAAGAGGAATTCTGTCTGTGACCACAGAAAGACATGTTCAAGAGCTGCAGTCATCTCTGTGTCACGTCGGAAATAACCCAGATGCAACAGAATAGGAAGTTTTCGTTGTTTGTGTTTGTTTCGTTTTGGGGCTGGGGATTGAGCCCAGGTCTTCACACATGCCCCACAGGCCAACTTAGCACTGAGCTACATCCCAGCCCTTTCTGTTTTTTTATTTTGAGATAAGGTCTCTAGAAGATGCACAGGCTGGACTGCAGCTTGCAGCCCTATCTCAGCTTGCTAAATAGCGGGGCTTACAGGAGTGCAGCACCCCCCTGCCAAAACAGATTTGTGTGAGGTGAACGTGATAACCGCTACACGACGGAAACCCATCAAAACAGATTTGTGACTCTGTGGTCTGTTTCTGCCCTGAATACTACATAACATTGAAAAAGAATGCAGCACTGATATACATGTGCAAGACTACCCATGAATTCCAAGGTGGTTCCCTTGAGAAAAAGAAGCCAGGCTTAAAAAGGAAATCTACTATATGGTTATGGAAACATCAAGAACAGGCAAAACAATCTTTAGTTACAGGAGGCAGAATGGGAGGGAGGAGGGTGTAGAGGGACATATGTACAGAGCGAGAAGCGCCCTCTTTTATTTAGGGTGTGACTACAGAGGTCTACAGACCTGTCAGTCATCATCAAATTTAAATGAAAGCGTAGTGCCCTTTAACATTTCTTTGAAAAAAATCTTTTTACCTCACGATCCAGCATTGATTAAATAAAATGGTTTGGTTTGGTTTTGCACTACTGGGGGTTGAACTGCACCGAATTACATCCCCAGAACTTTTCAGGTGTTTTTGTTTTTGTTTTTGAGGCCAAGATCTCACTATGTAGCCCTGGGTGCTGAGATCACAAGTGTGTGCCACCACACGGGCCTCCCTGGTGTCTTTTTTTTTCCATCTCTGAGTCACATAGAGGCTGGATTTGGAGGTGGTAGGTCCGGGTTAATGGTGATCACATGTGATGACTGTCACATGAGTAGCTTGGCCCGGGAGATCAGAGAAAAGCTAAGTGACCGCTGGGTTTCGCAGCGGCGTGGTGGTGGTTTCCACTCCGCCCCATGGGTGCCCCATGCTCTCTGCACAGGGCTGGGTGTCTTCCATGTGGGCTGAGTGAAGTGTCCTCAGACGGAGATGAAATGCACGTTTTCATGGAAACCGTGGCTGAGACTCAGGCGCAGGAGGGGCGTGGTGGTACTGGGTGCAAGCCTGCACTCCGGGCGGCCCAGGCGGGAGTGTTACAACTTGGAGCTGAACCTGAGCAGGTTAGAGAAGGAGGCTCTGTTTCAAAATTTAAAATGCAGAGCAGAGAAGCCAGTGTGTATGTCCTGCTTCCATCTCTAGTGCAGAGAAAATGAATGGGCACGAGGGAAAGACACAGAGAGCCAACGTGAAGTGCCACTAGTCAGTGCACTGACGTAGACCATGTTGTTTTTTCTTTCTTTTTGATGATTTTAAGATAATCTTACTTGCCAGGGATTTTAGCTCAGCAGCACAGCGTCTGCCTGCCAAGCATGAGGTCCTGAGTTCAATCCCTAGTACAAAAACTTTTTTAAAAATTTTTTACTTGGAGGAATATACACATTACACACCGTCTACCACCTTCACCATTTTTAGGTGTACACTCAGTAAGACTGAGTACATTCACCATCCAGAACTCTTCATCTTGCAAAACTGAAATCCAGTTCCCTTCTACTCGGCAACTATTTTCTGCTTTCTGTTTTTTCATTTGTTTGTGAGGCGTTTTGTTTGTATTTGTTTATTTTTGCAGTACTGGTGGTTGAACCGAGGCCTTCACAATAAGCTCCATCCTCAGCCCTTTTTAAATTTTGAGACAATGTCTAAATTGCCTAAACTGGGCTCAAACTGCTTCAGCCTCCCAAATGCCTAGAATTACAAGAGTGCACCAACATACCTGTGGTTATTTTTTTATTATTATTTTTAAAATTTTAAAGTCAAGTTCTAGCTATATTGCCCAGGCTGACCTCAAACTCCTGGGCCTGAGCCAGAGATTTAGTTCAATGGTTCCGGCGTCTGCCTGGGAAGCACAAGATCCTGAGTTCAGTTCCTTTAACAACATACTACAATGTCAGGCGTGGTGGCTCACACACTTAAGAGGGTGGAGGCAGGAGGATTCCTGTGAGTTCGAGGTTGGCCTGGGCTACATAGTGAGTTTGGAGCCGACCTGAACTACAAAACCAGATTCTGTCTCCAAAAACAAGACAAGACAAAACAAAGCAAAATAAAACACTCCTGGGCTCAATTGATCCTCCTGCCTCAGCCTCCCCGAGTCCTGAGATCACCTGGCTCTTTTCTTGGACACATCATGTAGAAGTTTTTGTTCCCTCGCGTCATCTCATACATCCCATTCATCCAGCTGCCAGCGCCGCACCGCCTGCGTCCCAGGGATCATGGAGAGGCGCTCTCCTGCCTGGGAGGTGTATGCTGCAGCTCCACCCAGCGAAGCCTTGTCAGTGTCGTCTTCTCTTCCAGGTGGACCTGGGGCCCAACAAGATGGTGGTGGACCTCACGGACCCCAACCGGCCCCGCTTCACGCTGCAAGAGCTGAAGGAGGTGCTGCAGGAGCGCAACGCGCTGAAGGCGCAGCTGCTGTTGGCACAGGAGGAACTGCGCTGCTACCAGAGGTGGGTGGGTGGGTGGGGATGTGGGCGGGACCAGAGCTCCGTGGTGGGCGGGGCTCTGTGTGGCGGGCGTGGTCAGAGCCCAAGGCTGCTATCCATCATTGTCAAGGAGATGTGTAGGCGCTGTGACAGGCAGGACCCCTGAGGAAGGGGAGTCATAGTGAAATCGGAGGACATCCTTGCTCTCCATTACTGAGCTTCATTTATGCCATGATAAGGAAGAAAATTGGGAATTTTTTTTTACTTATTTTGGGGCAGAGCATTGAATACAGGATCGCCTGTGTGTACACACCTGACCTCCCACCGGCTGCACCCCAACTCTTTCTAGTTTTTATTTTGAGATAGGTGCTTGCTGAATTGCCCAAGTTGGCCTTAAACTTTCACTCCTCCCGCCTCAGCCGCCAAAGCTGGGATCACAGGCGTGCAACCCTGCTCCTGGCTCTCAGATGTCTCTTACAGGGACAGTAACCCCCTCGTGAAGGCTACCCCCTTGGTGACGTCGTTTACACTTCCAAAAGCCCCACTGCCAAATGCATATGCTTCATCTTAGCCAAAAAGCAGGGAAGTGATTGCCCGCGTGGACAGAACGAAGTGCTATGTTGCTCCCTTGTGCTCAGCTTTTTTTTTTTTTTTGACATGGGTTTTTTTATGTAGTTCAGGGTGGTCCTGAACCTACTATGTAGCCCAGGCTAGCCTCAAACTCATGGCAGTCCTCCTGCCTCAGCCTCCTGAGTTCTGGGATGACAGATGTGTGCCACCATGCCCAGCAGGCACTACATATTATCTCATTTAATCTCCAATCCTAGGAGGTAGCTTCTGTTATCCTCATCATGTGGATTAGAATACCAAGCCTTACAGGTTAAATAATTGAAACATAGTCATATGACAAGGCAGTGGAGAGCTTGGGCTTCTAGCCAGCCCTCTTAGATCAGAGGAGTAGGAGGCACGGACAGTGGGATTACTGACACTGGGATTATCAGTAGGGGAATACTCTGCTTTCAACCGTAACGCCACTCACATCCTAATAACCACTAAGGGGCTCAGTGGTCCTGGCACCTGCCTTGCAAGCACAAGGTCCCAGGTTTGGTCCCCAGTACCAAAAAAGCAAAACCCCAAAATTTTAATAACCACTAGGATCCTGCACTTTTCAACCCACTTATTTTCCCTCCTTTCTCAGTGGCCTGATTCCCCCAAGAGAAGGCCCGGGAGAGAGGCAAGAAAAAGAGCCTGCGGTTCCCAGGCCCAGAAGTGCTGAGCAGGGCAAGGGCGAGATGACAATTATGAAGAAGCTGTGAGTCACCCGGGCCCAGGGGGCAGTCGGGGGAGGGGGGCTGGCAGGGGGAGAGGCCTCTCCGCCCTGTGGCCAGGGCAGTGAGTGTCATGTATACACCAGGCTGGCCTCCAACTCACAAGTCCTTCTGCCTCCGCCTCCTGAGTCTGGGGCTACAAGCATGTGCCACTAGAGCTGGCTGTTGTCCAAAAATTTAAAAGGAAAATTCCAAAAGTATAAATAATTTTTCAGCTTTAAATTGCACACTGTATTCTGAGTAGTGGGGTGACATGTTGTGGCCCCTACTCCATCACCTTGGGGAATGAGTCGTCCACTGTTCTGCACACTCGTCTTAATAGCAGGTCCATTCCCAGGTGGACTGCACTATGTGGCTGAGTTCATGATGAAACAACTCTTGCTTTCTTTCTCTCTCGTTTTGGTTTTTTGAGGGTCTTGCTGTGCCGTTCAGGCTGCCTGGAACTACATAGCCCAGGCTGGCCTCAAACCCATGGCAACGCGGACACTACCACGTCAGACTTGGAGTCACGTTGATGCTACTTCACGGTGGCCTCCGGGTGGGCTGTAGTGAGGCCGGCAAGTAGGATTTCCCAGAGAACCTGTGCATCTCGTGTTAGTGCAGGTGAACGTCTCCCCAGGTCCCTATGAACAGGAGAGGTGTGTGTCGGTGAGGCCAGGTCCCCTGCAGCAGGCACCCCTGGGCATGGAGAACAAAGCCCCAGCAGGAAAGGGGACTGTCTTCTGTCAACTCACCGAGTCACCTCTGTGACCCCATTAGCTTACAACTGTTAGCACCCCCATTTTGCAGAAACTGGAAGGTGTAGGGGCATCTGCCCAGGGCCAGATAGCAAAGCACACAGTCCGGATTTGAACCCCAGTCTGACTTGCGCAGCCTCTGGTCCTCCCCTAGATAAAATAACAGGAGCCTCGAAGTAAGAGATTACACTGGCAGAAGAACAGTGAGGATGATTCTTGGCACTCGAGAGGGGTGATTCAACACCCACTTACTTCTAAATCTGGGAGCAGCCCGTCTGCCCGTCAGTAGAAGAATGGATACAGAAAATGTGGCATCTACACAGAGCACTACTCTGCCAGGAAGAAGGATAAACTTGAGTGATTGGTAGCAAAATGAATGGACTCCGAGGCCATGTTAAGTGCAGTACATCAGACACAAGCTGAAATACTGCATAACTTCTCTTATATGAGAAATCCAAAGTATCAGTAATTTTAAAAACCAAAGAAAAGGGCCGGGGAGTTAGCTCAGTGGTTCCGGCGCCTGTCTCGCAAGCGCAAGGACCCGGGTTCGATTCCCCGGTAACCACATAACAATACTGGGTGTGGAGACCCACACCCAGCAGCAACCAGTACCACATACCACAGTGCCGGGCGTGGTGGCTCAAGCCTGTAATCCCAGCACTCGGGAGGCAGAGGCAGGAGGATTGT
>PVIR01009516.1:0-27764 GCA_004026965.1 Petromus typicus | reverse complement strand
ACCAAAGAAAAGAGAACAGGAAATAGGGAGATGGATCTATTGCAAAAGCAAAGAGGACCAAGAGCCAGAAGGAGGTGGGAAGGAAAGGAAAGAAAATGGATGAAGCTGTGTTATGAATACACACATCTCATGATGCATATGACCACTGTGTACTACAAATGTGGATTATTAATAAATAGATAGAAAGCTAGACAGGTAAAGAAATCAGGCCTCCTGCCGCTGCCCGGCTCAGGAGTCTGTGCCTCCAGGCTGTGCCCTCAGGGGCAGGATCTGGACGTGTGGGCCTCAGCAGCTCCGGAAGGGAGACCCAGGACAGAGGCGGCCCTGTGCAGCTGCTCCTCAGGCAGGGACCTCCTTGCCACCATGGTGTGGTGGCTTCTGGGGAGACGGCAGGTTTTTCTGCCAGTGTTACCCTCGGGCCATAGGTTCATTTAGTTTTCGTGTTTTGGTGGCACTGGGGATTGAACTCAGGGCCTTTGCACTGAGCTACATCCCCAGCCTTTTAAATTTTCAGGTGGGGTCCAAGTTGCCCAGGCAGGTCTTGAACTTGAGATCCTCCTGCCTGAGCCTCAAAGTGCTGGGTTTCCAGCTGTGCACCACTGTGTTCAGCTAAGCCTGTGGTTTTATTTTGATGAGCTGAAGTAGAACTGGGGTAGAGAGAAGATAATTCCTCTGCCTGAACAGTAGCCAGCTCTTCCTGTATGTCAGACACGGGGCTGAGGGGCCTTTGGCAGAAGAAGCAGAGTCAGACAGGTCACTAACGTGCTAAGGGAGCGCCTTAGCCATGCGCTGCAGGACCCTACAGCAGGGCCGACCCCTGTCCCAGACGTTTCCTGTCCTGCACGCTGATGCCCCCCAAAATACAACCAATGGTTAAAATCATTTTGTGAGCCAGAAAGGAGCGGGGCAAAGGGCTTTTGTTTCAAGACAGGGTCTCACTCTGCAGTTCAGGCTTTTTTTAGACTTGCGATCTTCCTGCCTTACCACATCCAGCTGGTTGTATTTTTATTTTTATTCTTCTTCTTTTTTTTTTGGTCATGGGGTCCTGCTGTGTTGCCCAGGCTGGCTCCAAACTCCTGATCCTAAGCAGTTAGCCCACCTCTGCCTCTGGGACGTAATCCTTGGATTATAGGCACTAGGTACTTTTCCCAGCATTTATATATATATATATATATATATATATATGTATATATGTATTTTTTATTTATTTATTTTTGGGGGCCCAGGGAGACAGGGTCTTGCTTTGTAGTTCAGGCTGGCCCTGAGCTCAGCCTCAAACTCACATCACAATCCTCCTGCCTCTGTCTCCCGAGTGCTGGGATGACAGGCGTGAGCCACCACGTCCGGCACTGTGGTACATGGTACTGATTGCTGCTGGGCGTGAGTCTCCATGCCCAGCATTGTATGTGGTTACCGGGGATCGAACCTGGGGCCCTTGCACTTGCAAGACAGGCGCCGGAACCACTGAGATAAATCCCCGGCCCAGCATTTATATTTTTTAAAAAAATGTGTTTCAGCCTCAGCAGTTGGGTTAATGATCTGTAGCTCTTTCTACAGAGTCTGCAGACACTTTTCTTGCTTGTTGCATTTTTTTGCACTTTTTATTTGTTTCTTTGGTTTTGTTTTGGTTTGGCCTTTTGAGACAGGGTCTCGCTGTGTCGTCCAGGCTGGCCTTAAACTCACAGTGTAGCCCAGGCTGACCTGGAACTCCCGGTGATCCTCCTGCATCAGCATCCTGCGTGCTGGGATCACTGCCATGTGCCATCATGCCTTGATCATTTTGTTTTAAATGATGGAAAAGTACACTTGATACAAAATTTATAATTTTAACCATCTTTCTGTGTATCACTCCGTGATATTGGGTACATTTACAACATTATTATTACTATTATTATTATTAGTTTTCTAAGACAAGGTCTTGCTTTGTAGTTTGGGTTGACCTTAAACTCACTGTGTAGCCTACAGTACCCTCAAACTTGTGGTCATCCTCCTGCCTCAGCCTCCGAGATCCTCGCATTATAGGCAAGTGCCACTATACCTGGCTCAGCTTGAAATCATTAGTTCTATTCATTTCCAGTTTTTTTATCATCTAAGAAGGAAACTATCCACTAAACAATATAATCCCTTGTTTTCCTTGCCCCCAGCACTGGTAATCTCGCTGCCTGTGTCTGTGAATTTCCCCGTTCTAAGTACTTCACGTGAGTGAAGTCATTTGCCTGTCTGCTGCACATGTGATTAAGGCTGATGTCTACTCTAGAATTTGTCTGTCTCAAAAAATCAAACAACCACCTCCCCAGCAGGGAAAGCCAGACGGTGGACACAGCTCAGCGGAGGGAGGCCCGCGCCCCTCCCCAGCAGCGTGGAACAAGCTGTTTCTAATCCGGGGCTTACTGTGTGCCAGGCTTTGTTCTGCATGCGGAGGGCACAACAGCAGATATGGTAAAGCCCCAGCAATTCTAGCAGGGCGACCAGCAAGGGGGCAGCGGGAGAATGAACACACAGGCAATTTCGGATCATCCTGAGCCACACATGGCGGCTGGGCCAGCGTCCTGGCAGGCTCGCAGAGGAGGTGACGTGCCCTGAAGAACCGCAGAGCCTGGTAGGGGTTGAGGGGGCGGAAGTGACTGTGGCTCAGGGAATAGGCTTTTTGGTGGTTAGGACCGCAGGGTAGAGGTTGGAGAGGCCATGTGAGGTTTGGGGTTTTATTCTGAGTGCACTGGGAAGACCTGGGACGGTTTTTAGTCCCCAGCACTGGGGACTGAACCCAGGGCCTTTGCAGGGAGCTCCATCCCCAGCCCTTTTAAAAATTATTTTCGGGCCAGGGATTTAGCTCAGGGGTTCCGGTGCCTGTCTTGTAAGCGCACGGACCCGGGTTCGATCCCCGGTTACCACATACAATACTGGACGTGGAGACTCACCCCAACAGCAACCAGTACCACATGCCACAGTGCCGGGTGTGGTGGCTCAAGCCTGTCATCCCAGCACTCGGGAGGCAGAGGCAGGAGGATTGTTGTGATGTGAGTTGGAGGCTGAGCTCAGGGCCAGCCTGAACCACAAAGTAAGACCCTGTCTCAAAAAACCTAAAAAAAAAAAAAAAAAATTATTTTCATCCAGGGTCTCGCTTAAGTTGCCCACACTGGTCATACACTTGGGACGGTCCTGTCGCAGCCTCCCTTAGTGCTAGGATGAAAGTTCTGTGCAGCCATACTGGGCTCTGGAGGTCTTTTGTCACATCTTTGGAAGCCAAGCCAAACATGACAAAGTGAGATGGCATGTGCCCGGGGCCGTCTCGGGATGTGAGTAGGAGAGGATGGGATGAGGTCTGGCTGCAGGTGACCTGCTTGTGGCAAGGGCTTTGGGGGAGCAGGGTCAGGGTCAGCGTCAGGAGCATGTCTGCGTGTGGTGGGGAATCCAGTGGGCACGTACCCTGGCTCTCCGGTGCGAACGGCTGGGGGTGCATTTCTTCCAGGAATGAGTGACAGGGAGAGGCGTGTGTGGGCCTGGGGGCAGAGGGCAACATGTCCCCAACACCTGCATCCCAAGCCTGGGACAGGCTGCCCAGGATGGAACTCAGGACCTCTGCCCTGAGCTACTTCCCAGGCCAGTTTTTATTTTTTCAAGATAGGCTATTGCCCAGGCTAGACCCGAAGTTAGGATCTTCCTGCCTCACCCTCTCAGAACGCTGGGATTACAGGTGTGTGCCAGCACAACCAGCTGGTTTGAAAATTGTAGCCATCACTGCAAGTTATCTTTTCCTTTGCCCAAATCCTTTTCCTCCACAAATCCTCCAAAAAATTAAACCGAGCCAGGTGTTGGACACCATCTGACGGGACAGCACGGTGACTGTGTGACCTTGGGCTGATCTTGACCTCATACGACCCCACTCTGCCCATTTATTGAACATGAATCAGCCAGACATGCTAGTGCACACCTGTAATCCCAGCTCCTGGGGAGGCTGAGGCAGGAGGATCCCAAGCTCTAGGACATCCAGGACCTTTAGCAAGACCCTGTCTCAAAATGAAAAATGTTTAGGGGTGTTGCTCAGTGGGAGAGTACTGGTTTAGGGTATGTGAGCCCCTGGATTGATCCCCTAGTACCCCAAAAGAGTAAAAAGGGATATTAGTAGTACTGACCTCAGGATTGTCAGATCTGTAAAACACCTAGGACTGTGCCTAGAAGCCCTGAATAAGAGGAAACCAAGAGATGGAGAGGAGGAAAGATGGACATATGCTGTTCATGTTCCAGCTCCCTGTGATTAATGTAACTATGTACTGCAGACATGAACTAATGAAAATAAAAAGTAAAAAAAAAAAAAAAAAATTCAGTGCCTGGTGTGGTGGTGCACACCTGTAATCCCAGTGCCTGGGAGGCTGAAGCAGGAGGATCGCCACGAATTTGAAGCCAGCCTGGGCTACATAGCAAGTCCCTGTCTAGAGAATAAAGTTTGGAAACAGAAACGAATGAAAAAGTGAAGGAGGCCTTGAATGAGTGCTGGCGTCCACAGCCCATGTAGCTGCCATGCTGTGCTCACCCCGCGCTTTCTCTTCACCCAGGTTCTCCTTCCGGTCGGGGAAGCCAAGCTAGACTGCGGATGTGGCCAAGGCAGCAGCCCTGACTAGAGATGCCACCGCCTGGAGCCTTCAAACTGTGTCTGTGCATCTCACCGCGCCTGCCTGCTCGTCTCCTAAGCACAGTTCTCCTGTTCCTCCTGCTCACTACAGACCTGCCACCCCGGGAGGTTTGGCCAGGGACGCAAAGCCACTTCAGGGAAGCCAGAGAGCCGTGGGAGCGCGCATCGGGGCCACCTCCCACCCGGCCACAACCCTTGGGACTGCAGCGTGCAGGTGCAGGCCGAGCTGACCTGGGGCGACTGTGCTCTTCAGTGAAGGGCAGAGAAAGAAAAAGAGGAAGAAAGTACGGTATCGGGCCAGGGATTTAGCTCTGGTTCCAGATGCTTTGCAAGCTCCAGGTCCCAAGTTGGATCCCCGGTACCAAATTCCACAGCGCCAGGCATGGAGACCTGCACCTGTTATCCCAGCACCCAGGAGGCAGAGGCAGGAGGATTGCTGTGAGTTCCAGGCTCACCTGGGCTACATAGTGAGCTCAGGGCCAGCCTGAACTACAAAGCAGGACCCTGTGTCCAAAAAAAAAAAAAAAAAAAGAAAAGAAAAGAAAGAAAATATATCATTGACTTGGCGATTTTTTTTTCTGGTAGTGGGAATTGAACTCAGGACCTTTTGTTTTCCAGGCAGGCGCAGTGCCACTAAGCTACATCCCCAACCTCAGTACTGATTTTGACTTCACTGATATTTAGTGAATATTGGATTCAGCTCTCATGACTTTCCATGATCTTGTGTTAAAAGTAAAATGATTTTTATACTTTCTGTAGCTCATTGAGTGGTCTGTATGTGTGTGTGTGTGGTGCTGAGGAGAGGCCAGGGAGGGCCTTCACCCTGAGCTACATCCCCAGGTTTTTGTTTTTGTTTTTGTTTTTGTTTTTTGGAGACAAGGTCTCACTTTGTAGTTCAGGCTGGTCCTGAGCTCACTATGTAGCCCAGGCAAGACCTCGAGTTCACAGCAATCCTCCTGCCTCTGCCTCCTGAGTGCTGGGATAGCAAGCACGAGACACCATGCCCAGTACCGTGGTATGTGGTCCCAGGAATGGGGTGCAGGAGGCTGAGGATTTCTGTGCAGAGGCAAAGCTGTGCACCCTAGCTCCAGCTGTGCCCACCCTGGAGGCTTCCAACACAAGTTCAGTGCTGACCAGGGAGAAGCGGTTTGAAGCTGTTTTTGGATTGTCTCAGAAGGACTCAGAAGTGTTTGACATGTCTTGGTATAGAGGTGCATACCTGTATTCTAAGTGCTCAAGGGGCTGAGGCAGTTTGATTTCTGGTGCGTGGCCTACACACAGTGGATTCAAAATCAACCAGGTTAGGTGTGGTGGCACACCCCTGTAATCCCAGCACTTGGGAGGCAGAGCTGGAGGAGTGCCCCAAGTTCAAGGCCAGCCTGGGCCACAAAGCAGACCTTGTATCAAGAAACCAAAAACAAAGAAAAGACCACTCTGAACTACATAGTGACAGCCCATCTCTAAGCATAAATGGTAAATGGTGGGAACCGCCCCAACCTTTAATTCTGCTAACAGCTAACATCACATACTGAGGATTACTGATATGCGAGGCACAACTTCAGGTGCTTTTGCACGCCTACTCTGCAATCCTCAACATGGCCACCACAAACATGGCTGCCTCCACAGTGGAGGAGGAAGGGACACCTGGTGACACCATCCAGCAACCTACAGCCACGTTGTTCTGGAGCCCGAGTGTGTGGCCACAGGTGACACTATACCCCCCAGGGTGGTGACTGAGTCTCTGGACACCCACAGCGCAGGTGGGCAGCTGCCCTACCTGAGGGGCTGGTTTCCAAGGGGGAGGTGACCTATCAGAGAGCACAGGGCCGACGACGCAGACAGAGGATCCAGTCTGCCAAATTAGGCACAACAATAATGGCGACTGCAGGGGCGAAGACGCGAGTTCACTACCTGCTGAGGCTCCGTGCAGACACGCTGACTTTCCATCTAACAAGAGTCCCAAGAGGAGCAAACCAAGGCCGAGTCCGATGCTGACCTGGACCACAGAGCGAGACCCTGTCTCAAACACCAAAGCAAACCCAGACCACGGGAACCACCCTGAGCCCAGACCCGTGGTGGCGTGGAGGGAAACAAGACGGGCACACAGCCTTGCCTGGCAATAAATATTTTAATTTTTGTTTCATTTTTATGATGACAAATAATTTTCAAGTTTACTTCCTTTTTGTTTGTTTGCTTAAATACAAAGTGAAACCATGAACGGGTACAACTGAGACATTTTTTCTCAGGCCCACGCGCTCCCAGCGGATCCTCACTTCGTGGACCAGGCTGGGGTGGGGAAGACTTTCTTGGTAGCACCGGCCCAAGAGGCCTGAGGTGGCAGGGTGGGGTGTTGGGACCTGGCTCCGTTCTCCAGGGAGGAGGAGGCCATCTGCTCCTGCCATCACGTTTGGGGCGAGATCCCAGCCTTGTCCTCGCTGCCTGCGTGGCCATGGCCCCAGGTCCCACCTTGTTCCTCCGTCTTCACAGGACACCGAGTGGTATAAGAAACACAAGGCCTGGACGGCAGGTCTGGGACTTCCAACCCAGCAGCGCCGGCTGGGCAGGCGTGAGGAGCCACTTCTGGTCCCACTACAGAACTTTATTTTTGATTAGAATAGAGAACCATCTCAAATCTCTCCTATATAAACCGAACAAAACCCCAAACCCCCAAAACAAAACCAAAAATGCACCCACTTCACTCAAGACCTATGTACAAGTTGCATTTTTTTTTTTTATTTTTGAGACAGGGTCTCACTATGTAGTCCAGATTAGCCTTAACCTTACTATGAAGCATAGGCTGGCCGAAAACTCACAGTGATCCTCCTGCCTCAGCCTCCCGAGTGCTGGGATCACAGGCGTGCGCCACCATGCCCGGCAAGTCAGTAAGCTGTTTTCTATAGGCTTTTTTTTCCTTTTTTCTTTTTAAAATTTTTTTTTGGTTTTTGAAGTTTTATTATTATCTTTTAAAATAAACTCAGTGTTCACATTTCTATAAAGAATGAACCCAGATTCGGGCAGCCCTGCCGGCCTCTAGCGTGAGTCCCCCCCAGCGTCCTGGGGAATCCCCGAAAGCAGCAGTCTATGGAAGAGCGAGTTCATGCCTGGCCCGCGCGTCTGGGCCCAGGAAGCTTTCAAGAAAGCAGAGGGGAAGACGAGCGTACTGCAAACCCTTCTTTTAAAAAAGATCCCTACGCTTCACGGTGCGCCTGTCAGACGTGAGAACAAGAGCTTGGAGACACCCCAGGCAGACAGTCGAGGTTCCCCGGCCCGCCTGTCCTGGGGTGGGAGTGGGGGTCCTGACTCTGAGGCCGAGGCAGGAGACTCACGCCTGGCTTCCTAATTCATGTTTCTTTCCTCTAAAACCTGTGCCGAGTCTTTGACTGCATGCACGGAAGCACAAACGTTCAACTTGTATGCAAAAAAGGTACAAAATCAACTAGGATATAAAAGTTTTGGTAATATAAGGCCATCTGTTCCAGTCCATCTTGGAAACCTGTAACAGATATTTAAATACTACAGTGAAAAGGCATCTTAATATACTTTTTAAAAACATCTTAAGTAATCTGCTAAGATTAAGTGTGTAAAAAAAAACAAACAAACAAACAAAAGCAAAAACACCCATTTCCCTTTGAGGGCACTTTGTCCTTGAGGGCGGCAGGCGCGGTGGTCAGTGCTTCAGCCATGGGTAGGCCTCGATGGACGCCTTGCTGCGGTCGCCGTAGTCATACAGCAGCTCCTCCCCGGCCGCAATGTCGCGGGAGGCGATGAGGATGAGGTGTGGCACCCCGTCGATGTCGTGCAGCTTGGTCTGGCAGTTCCCGCACTTGCTATGGTTGATCAGCCGGCCCAGGCGGTTTGTCTCCCTGGTGGCATCCACGCTGGCAGGGGGCGGGGAAGGGGTTACACGGAGAAAGACCTCCGGTTGTCTAAACCCAGCCGGAGTCACCCTGGCGCGTGGCCGATGGAATGATGATTCACGCCCACGTTTGTGGGAATGTCATTCGATTCAAAAAGGTGTTTCTCAAGCAGGCTGAGGCAGGAGGATCGCTGAGAGTTCAAGATCAGCCTGAACTAAAATTAATGAGACTCTATCTAACCAAAAAAAACAAAAACAACAAAACAAAACAAAAGAAACCAAAAAAACAAAACCCAAAACACCAAAAAGCTGTTACTGAAGGAGGGCATGGTAGTGCACACTATAATCCCAGCACTTGGGAGGCTGAGGCAGGAAGATCACCGAGTTCCAAGTCACCCTGAACAACATATTGAGACCTTGTTTCAAAAAGAATGAAAAAGAAGAAAAAGAAAAGTCGTTTCTCACGGCTCAGAGGTCCTGGGTAAGGGGGACGGAGAGGGTGGGATCCAAAGGGCTCTTTTTTAACTGTGGCACTGGGGAAGGACCTAGTGCCTCCTGGACACTGGACAAGGGCTCTATCACTCAGTCCTTTCTTTTCAAGCCATGGTCCTGCTAACCTGGCCAAAGGTGACCTTGAACTTGAGATCCTACTGCCTCAGCCTCCCAAGCAGCTGAAATTGCAGGCATATGCCACCCGTCCAGCTCAACGGGCTCTTTACAAAGTCTGGGAAACAACTGGGCAGTTTTATAAAATAACTAAATAGATAAAACTTGCCCTTCCTGGCCACGGCCACAGAGGACCAACGAGCAGTTTCCAGGGCTACTCTGACCAACGGCCCCCACAGGAGCAGGCCGGGGATGCACATGACAAATGCACTTCAGAGCTTCCGGGTGAGTGACAGGGCAGCTGCGGTTCCAAAGGTCAGAAACAAGACCTTGCAGGAAGTGCTGCGTCACAGCTGGGGAAAGGCAGCAAGCACTCCCCAAACCCGACCCCAGAGAACAGGCCGCTGCGGCTGGCAGCCCTGTGGCCCACCCCCTCTGCCGCAGGGAAATCCCATTCGAGGGAAGGCACACTTGTGCCACCACCTGGGATGCTGAGGCAGGAGGATGTCTGTCAGTTTCAGCCCAGCTTAGGCTACACAGTGAGACCCCGCCTCAAAAATCCAAAAACCAACCAAAGAGTGACACAAACCAAAACCAGCTAACCAAAACCCGAGTCCACTTACCAGTAGGTTTTGCTGAGATACTGAAAGTAGTACATGTAGCAGCCCGTGGAGGGGTCTTGTGCGTACAGAGCCTCCCGCTTCTTGGCATCCGTGATCTCAATGAGGTCCCCGTGGTACTCCACCACAAAGTCGCCCCGGGAGAACTGCTTGGTGGCAATCACACCCCTGCCTTTGCCATCAATGAGGTCAATCTGTCAGGAGGGGGACAGAGTGACAACAGGAAGCCGCCGGGCAACGCAGGCCCTTACAGGGGGGCTGAGGGCTTCGCCACCTTCTTTACCAGCTTCCCCCAGGCACCTGTCCTCCTACCTCAGCTTCCCACTCAGGTGTGTGCAAGGGGGTTGCATTTACTAAGCGCACAGAGCAGTACAGTGTGATGGGGAAACGGTGCGTGTTTACATTTTTAACATGGACTGCACGGGGCTAGGATGCAGCTCAGTGGTGACATGCCTGCATAGCAAGCACCAGGTCCTGAGTTCCATTTCCAACACTGGAACAAAATAAAGTATTACAGTGAAAAGACACATTGCCACGAATCTCTCTCAGAAGCCTCCACTTCAAACACTTGTGCCACTGTTCCTGCCACTTTCTGAAGCACTTCTAGAAATCCTCTTTCATGAAT
The DNA here is from genome assembly GCA_004026965.1 of Petromus typicus. NCBI lineage: Eukaryota > Metazoa > Chordata > Mammalia > Rodentia > Petromuridae > Petromus > Petromus typicus. The sequence goes on along the minus strand of PVIR01009516.1, from coordinate 17,427 downwards.
GTCTGTAGTTTCGCTCCTCTGATTGCCTTATGCCCTGAATCGATTCAAAATGTTTGCCTTTCAAGGTCATTTTGGCTTTGGGGAAGAACCAGAAGTTGCCCAGCGCCAGATCCACTGAGTCGGGTGGGTGAGGAGACAGCGCCAGCTTCTACCAGCTGCCTTTATATCCATGACTTTCGCAGCAGCTTTCACTGGGTTTTTACCACATCCTGCAGATACACCAGTGAAGAAGGCTTCCAGAACCACTTCAGAACGTGGCAAGAAGGACATGTCCACGAGGCGTGGGGGCGGCTGAGTGGGGCCCCAGCAGCCTTGACTGTGATAAGTTTATACACACTGTGCACCGGGTCACGTGACCGCCCACAGCTTCTCCACGTGCGTTGGGAAAACGCTACATCGGACCCTAGACAGACGTGTGCAATGGCGCTGCTGCACTTTACAGATGAGTAAATGGAGGTCCAAAGCAGCACAGCCACGTCGCCGGGACGTGGTGTGGTGGGGACTCGGGTCCACAGTGCGCTCTGCTGTGTTTCCAGGCCCGGGTCTCTCTTTTGTGTCACCATTCACCCACAGTGTCTCTCTCAGCTCTGGGATAAACTGAGCTGGAGAGTAAGTCGCCTGAGGGGCCCATGTCGGTTCAGGTTGCCTTGGGTGTGCGCAGACTCATCTGGCCATCTCAATCAAGCCAGGTGTCCTTCCCTCCCCACCAGAGCCACACCCACACCTACTCACACCTTCCCACACACATACCCCCCCCCACATACACCCACACCCACACGTGACACAGGCTAAGCGGCCTAGAGTCTGGTTCAGCGGCAGAGCATGTACACAGCATGCGGGAGGCCCTGGGTTCTATCTCTAGCACCAAACTTAAGAGGATAGATAGATATTAGGACAACACCCTTAGTTTTGCTTTGTGCCCACGCAGCTTGCCGCAGGGAGGGAGCCGTACACAACGGCCCCAAGTGCAGGACCTCACTGCCTAGAATGAGCAGAAGGGCACAGCCAGAGAGGGGGCAGACGGGCTGCCAGGGCAGGGAGAGGAGCGGCTGTACCCGGGTACAAGGCGGCCCCTGGGCAACAGCCCATGTGCCTGCAATTAGATGAGGATAAGGGTTGCATGATACTGTGAATATACTAAATGCCAGAGAATATACACTTAAATCCCAGCACTTGGGAGGCAGAGGCAGGGGGAATGCTGAGTTTGAGGCTCGCCTGGGATACATACTGAGTGCCAGGCCAGCCTGAACTACAAAGTGAGACCCTGTCTCAAAAAACTAAAAAAAAAAACTAAAACAAAAAAGGCTGGAGGTATCTTTTGCCACTGGGGATGCAGCACTTGGGTCAATTCCAACCATGACAAAACGAAGAAATAAAATTTGTGTCTCCTAGTGACCTTCCCGAAGGCTTGTGTCTGGCTCAGCAAACGGATGGAGCCCGACTCCACGGTGACCGGGAGGCCTCACAGCGCCTTACCTTCATGCCTTCCTCCTTCCCGCTCTCGATCAACTCATCGATTCTTCTCCTTTCTTCTGACTGTGGGGAAGAAAGGGGAGAGCAGTGTTGGGGTTCCCGCCGGGCACCCTGCAGGGCTACGAGCTGGAGAGGACAAAGCTGAGCACCCCCATTTCTCCTTAGCCATCTAAGGACGTGTCACCTAGGTCGAGTCACCGGGGCAGGAGGACACGGCGGAGGTCCCAGACAGGATGGGGCCTCCACAGTATGGATGCTGAGTGTCCTCCAGAAACGTACTTGCCAAAGGCCGGGTCCGGGGTGGTGTGGCCGGGATGGAGGAACCCAGCCACTACCTGGCCCGCTTTCTGCTGTGATGTGGCGTCTCACCCACAGCCACAGGAGCAGCTGACCCGGGGATAACCTCTAAACTTAGGAGACAAAAGCAACCTCTTAGGGAGTTGGGTGGGCGGAGCACGCCTTGGGGGCCGAGGCAGAAGGATCTAAAGTTAGAGCCCAGCATGATCTCAACTATCCCTCATGGCCACACAGTGCTGCTTCTCCTTTAGAAAGGCCTGCCATACCTTCTTCCTGGCCACCTGCCCTGTGGGCATCTGCACATTTTAGGCCCACTGAGCTGTACCTTTGCAGAAGCCAGACCTGGGCGGGCGTCCCCTCCCCATCCCCACCCTTAGGGCCACCTCTCCCACACCCTGGTCCAGGAGCAAAGGGGACCAGGGGAAGCAGGACAGGAGCCCCAGGGCCTAAGGCTTACTCCACAGACCTCACCTGACCGCCCAGGGCCTGGGCTTCAATGAACCCTCAACCAGCTGGTCCACACCTGCCATGGGCCAGACTCTGATGTCACTGGGGACACCGCAGGGGACCTCGTCCTCAGCCTCAGTCTCTCCCCACCTGCGCCAGTCTCCCAGCTTCACTCTGACCCCTTCCTCGCCCAGCAGCCAGACGGGCCTGATCGTATCGCTGGACACTTTTTAGTAGTGAGTGCCACTGTCGGCTCTTTGGCCACCAAGAGAAGCTGGGTAACAGAGAAGGGGAACGCTCAGTACTCTGCAACTTTTCTAACAAATCTAACTTTACGACGAAACTGAAGTTTATTTAAGCCAGCCAGGCATGGCACTCTATGCTTCAAATTCCAGCACGCTAAGAGGCTGAGGCAGGAAGATCATAAATTCAAGCCTCACCTGGACAACTTAGCAAGACTATAAAAAAAGAGTAGAGGGGCTGAGGATTTAGCTCCCTAGTCCCAGTGCCTCCTCACAAGAGGGGAAAAAAAAAGAGTGGCTTTGTAGCTCAGTGTGAGGGCCCCGGGTTTCATCCCCAGCCCAGGCCCCAATATATTATTTTAAGAAAAACAAAAGGCTTGCAATAGGTTCCCACTGCTATGGGTCTGGCAGAGCCCAGAGCCTGCCCCAGGGCCTTTGCATAGCCTTTGCACTGTGCCTTTTCTCAGAGCATATGCCGGGCGCAACTCCTCTTCCTGCAGGGCTCTGCTCCAAAGCTGTTCTGCCACTACAGGGTTAAACAAGCCCCAGCTCTGCCACTGCGCTACCCTGGTAAATTGGCCCAGAGTGCCACCCCAAGTCCCCTTATTTTAATTTGCTTGTCACAACCCACTTGAACATGAGCTTCCCATAACATAAGGGCCTGAGCAGCCAATCAGCACTTCCCCTGGTATGTGATCAGTCATCAGGAAGACACGGGAGGAGGGCCGTGAAGGGCAGCAGGGGCACAGGCCAGGGCAGCCGCGCGGGCAGAGTGGAGCTAGGCCTCCTCAGTGCCCTGATGCAGAGCCGCTGACTGCTACGATGGTTGCTGTGGGCATCCTGGGGAGAATTCTCACAGCTGCCATGGTGTCCTCTGGGCAGATGGCCCCAAGGGGGTGGCAGAGCGAGGAGGGCCTGGGAGCAGCTGGGATGGAGGCCACGGCTCCCACAGCTCCCGATGGTCAGGCCCTGGTGGACGGGACGAGCAGGCAGCTCCTGCCCCAGCGGGCCAGAGCTTATGTTCCTCACCAGGCCACAGCAGTGTCCAGCCTGGGGCAACTCTCCGGGCCCATCTGTTTGTACTTATTTCTTCATTTTCATTTGAGACAGGATCTCGCTCTGCGGTCCAGGCTGGCCTTGCATTTGTCTCCAGCACAGCCTGGCCCCCAATACAGACTGAGGCTGGCATCCTGCCTCCCGGCTCTGCACCCTGCTCCACCCGGTCTGCTGCAGAGCTTCTCATTTCAGTTTTGCTCCGGTCCAGCCTGTCCATTCTCTCCCCACCTGGACCCCTGCTCCAGCCGAGTTCCTGCCCAGGACGGCAGCAGGGTTGGGACAACCTCAAGCCTGGGCAGGCCCAGCTGCCACACCCTTGGGCTTTCTTTATACAGCCAGAAGAATCACGCCTTGCCAACATGAGCCACATCATCTCGGCTGGCAGGCGACAGCCTTAGCACCCTAGCCAGCGCCAGCCAGGCTCACTGCCAACAGTGAAGGGCACAGCATGGCTTCTGCTCGAGGCTGGCTCTGGGTCCGGACCACAGGAAGCTGCTGGTGCTGCGGCTCGGGCTTTGGTGACACAGGCATGCTCCCCTCCCCCGCCCCTCCTCGGCTGCGTGGCGTACAGACCTGCCCTACATGCAGCACATTCCATTCCATGGTGGGTATCTCCCCCTGGCAGAGCTGCCAGCTCCCTGTTAGCAGGGCAAACCGGCCGTCTCAGGAGCCCCCAGCGCGCCCAGCGCAGGCTGGGAGGAGCCTCGGGCCATGGCCTGGCACTGCCTCCTGCTCTGCAGTGCTGCTGTGGGTGACCTCACGCTGCCTGCTGCCACCACTGGCGGGCATTTTCTAACAGCTCCAGCGTGGCCAAAAGACACAGCCTTTCTTTGGAAACGGAGCCAAGGCTGCTCTCTGGAGGAAAAAAATGGATGTTTCTCTCTTTAAATAAAGCCCCATTGGGCTAGGGATTTAGCTCAGTAATGCTGCGCCTGACCTGTAAGCACAAGCTCATGATTTCGTCCAGTACCACAAAACCAAATATAAATGAAGCCTCATCAAAAGGAAAAGGCAGCACACACGGGATCTCTGCACCTAATCTGCAGCTTTTGCACATGCAGATGAGAGGTTCAAACTGCCCAGGCTGGGGACCGGCCTCTCTGTCGGGAGGGGAGAGTGTCAGGGTGGACAGGACAGAGGTGATACCCACTCTACTGCATCAGACACATACCTCAGCCCTCTGCTCTGCTCCCCAGATGGGAGGAAGTGGGGAGGCGACCGAGACAGCTCCCTGGTGGCTCTGCGCCCAGGTCAGGCCTCCGTACTCTCCAAGTGTGGGCTCTTCTTTAACCCTCACAACAGCCCCACCCAGTTTCCAGATAGGACCGCAGACAGCAGGAGGCAGGGACCAGGCTGCGCTCCTCTCACCTGTGAAGGTTCCAGCACTGCTCTATCCCACCCTCTGCCCCCATAAGGGAACCTCATGATCACAGAGACGTTAAGGGTCGCCCAGCCACCATGTCCTAGGAAAGCCACTCTCGGGACGGCACCTGGCTTTCTGTGCATGGGCTGCAGACCACAAGGCTCCGTCACATGGTGCCCTTGCCAAGTCCCCCAGAAGTCCCACCAAAACAACAGGGCAAGCTGGACAAGGGCACTGGCACACACTGTAATCCTAGCACCCAGAAAGACGGAAAGTTTGACCCTAGACCGACCAGCAACTCAGCAGAGGCTATCTCAAAACGTCCAAAGGGCCGGGGACAAGACTAGCATGAAGGCCTTTGGTTCAATCCTCTCGGAGATCTGGCCCAAAGTCAGGGTACCAACAACGTTTAGGACACTGATGCCCAGCAGGACCCTCTGAGCGCTGGGCAGGAAGCACATGGCTCTACCTGCAACTCCGCTTTACTCTTCCGGGAGCTCCTCCGAACCGGATAGAAGTCCGTGAGTTTCCGATTCTGTTGTGTTTTCCCTTGAGCTCTGAGGGAGAAGGGACGATAAGAAAACACGTATCAGGACTGAAGCCACGCTCATACCCATGAGAGGTATCCAGGTCCTTGGGGGCAGCACGCAGAAATGAAGTCACTTAAACACCTTTGTGCCCCGGTGCCTGATGGCACCTGCTCATCTGGCCAAGGGGGCCTGAGAGACTCACAGAGGGTAGGGAGGAGCCTTGAATTCAAGCACCTGCCACAGTGAGATATTGACAGACAATAGCATCAGGGGCATCGACACGGCTTAGGAGATCTGCGGCTTTGCCACGACAGAGGCTGTCAATGTGGCCCTCGGAACCTTGAGGGCAGCTGGGGTCTTTCAGACCCCACGGGAGCCACCTGTGCTGCGCAAGGACCCAGCGCCGGGGGGACTTACTTTTTCCGAGGAGTCTGTCTGCCCTTGAGAGGTTTCTTCAGGATCTGCTTGGCGATGGCTGCACTGGCAGGATCACAAGATGAGGCTGGAGTTTTTGGAGGTTCTGCTGCTTCGGATTTTTGGTTTGGAAAAGGTGCCAGGGGACCTCTCCTGGCATCTTTGAGCTTCTGTTCTTCAGACTTCATGGTGCTCCGAATTGCGTTCCCAGCATTCCTTTTCTCTGTAGCAGAGGGTGGGAAAAGAGGGGCTTATTCTCTATTCCACTTTTCAACTTGGAGACTATCAGCACCGTTCTAAGACCTGACAGTGTCAGGGTGGACAGCCCTCCGCTGTCTGCTCAGGAGAGGATCAGGGCGCGTCAGGCAGCAGTGCCCTGGGTCGCGCTGTCCTCAATGCCTGACACAGAGCAAGTGCCTGCCTTGACTCTTTTTGACATGTACAGTACTGGCGATGAAACCCAGGGCCACTTTACTACTGAACTATGTTAAAATTATTTTTATTTTTACTATTTTTTTGGTATTTGGGGATCAAACTCAGGACCTTATGCTTTCTAAGGAGGCACTGGAACCACTAAGCTAAATCCCTACCCCCCGTTTTGAGACAGGGCTTTGCTAAACTGCCCAGGCTCAAAGTGGTAAGTGGTTCCAAGTGACAGACAGGACTCTGAGGGGGACTAATGGCAATTTATCTCTTATGGTAATAAATTTTCAATTTAAATATTAAAAAAAAAAAAAGTTTTCCAGGCTGGCCTTGAACTTGCTAACCTCCTGCCTCAGCCTCCCACAATTATAGGCATGATTACCACACCAGGCCTCACTTGAGAGCCTTACCAAGATGAGCTCGCCTTCTAACAAAGATGAAGCTGGTGCTCACAATGCTTCTCTGTATAGTGCCCGGGCAGCCTGGCAGGCGCATTGTGACGTCCCTGCACACAGTCTGACTGCTGACAGTCTGGAGCGGCAGTGCTGCGAACTGTTTGCTATCTCCTTTTTTTTAATGACTTACTTTTTAAAATATATAAATAACACACTACTGATAGGAATGTAAAGTGGCCTAGCCACTTTGGAAAAGTTTGGCAGCTCTTCAAAAACACAGGATCATCATGCGGCCCAGCAATTTCACTCTCAAGCAACTACTCCGGAGAATTAAAAACATCTGTCTGAACCAGTCTGCACATGACGTGGTGGCTTATTCCTAACAGCCGAAAAGTGCAAACAGACCAAGTGCCTATCGACGGATGGGTGGTTAAATAAAACGTGCGTTATCTACACAAGGGAACGTGGTTTAGCCACAAGAAGGAACACGCCACTCACTGACACGCACTGCACGTCATGCTAAATGCAAGAAGTGACACAAAAGCTGTGTTGTGTGATGGTATGAAATGTCCCCAACAAGCAGAGCCAGAGAGAGATAAAGGAATCTAATGGGTGCTGGGTATACGAGGGACAAGAAAGAGAGAGAGACTCCTAACGGGCTCTGGTGTGTGATTCATAGCTCAATAAACAACATACACCAAAACCACCCAGATCAGCCTCTCCCTCTGTGGAGCTCTTAGGTGGACCAGGGGAAACGGAGGCCAGGGTGGAAGGTGTAACCCACAACACTGCCAGCCAGGTTAGCTGGTACCATAGCACAACCAGGCCACCCAAAGTACATCTGACCCCAAATTCTCTTTTTTGAGACAGGATCTCACTGTGTAGTTCAGGCTGGCCTTGGACTGGCCTCAGCCTCACAGTGATTCTCCTGCCTCAGCCTCCCAGAGAGCGCTGAGATTACAGTTGTGTGTTACCGATCCCGGCCTGACACCAAATTCTAATCACTGCCATGACAGCTCGCACACCCTGTTATGTCTGGGGACAATTTACATTCTTCCTCATTCCAAAGTAATGCATGGCTGGCAGGCCACAGCTACAGAGCAAGCCCTTTCCTCGTGCTTAGGTAACAGGCAGAGGACTGACCCAGTCATTGCGCTGGCATCTGGTGCCCCGGCCACAATGGCTTTCTGCATCTTTGCTGTGACTGATGTTCCAAATGCCCTGGGGGATGAAGGAGGGGGGGGGGTCCTCTTTCTTGACTTACAGATGAGCCAACTAAGGGTCTCAAACACGGCCACATATATACATCACTCTGAACCCAACTGAAGTAGCAGGGCCCTATGCCCTGGGGGAATCATGCCAAGGGCGCCTCCTGCCCTAGGGCAGGACGTCTCCACCCCAGTTTCCCAGGTCAAGCTACATCTGAGCCTCAGATACTTTTCCTAGGAACGAGAAGGCTTCCTCCGACAGGAGCTAGCGGGAGCTCAAGGATCCCCAGTCAGGTGGGTTTTACTTAATGACCAAAGCATGGGGAACTGGGGGTGCTCCAAAGGGGAACATTCGGAGGGGAATAAGATTTGTAAAAGGTTCCATTTTGTTCGCAGGCCAGAGAGAACTTTCCATAACTATGTATTTTCTGGCTCCATTTTGGGGGGGAGGGCAGAGCTATGTCAGAGATCAAACCAGGCTCTCATGCTGGGTGAGTGGTCCCCTACAGCGCCATGCCCAGTTCCATATCTTGTAACAGAGTGTGCCAGTGGAAAAAACTTCAGAAACAGTCGAGGTTACCAGTAAAGGAAACCATCGGTTCCTGCGTACACATCACTCTGTAGCCGCCTAGGCTGCGTGCGCTGCTTCTGCACTTTCGACATTGAAAAGCCTTACCAATTGCAGGGCAGGTTGTGTCGGTTTTGCAACGTGGCAAAGATAGTCTGAAGGACACGCTAACACTGTGAAAGGGAGGGGAACCCGTTGGACCCACAGGGGCCACACCCTGGGACTGGCTGCTCTTCCGCTCTTCCTTAGCAACACACCTTGAATCTCTCACACCTGATGAGCATGTGAACGCGCTTGGAAGAGAGGCTCCTACACCTGACCGGCAAGTGTCTGGAGGGCCCGTTCGTGTAGAGGCTTACCTTCTCGTCTCCTGTAGATCCCAGCTAATGGCTTCCCCTGGCATCTGACTTCGTAATGCGCGACTGAGTTCTCTTCCTGAAGGGGGGAACGCATTCCAGAGCATTTGTTTGGGCTCATGTAGGAATAGATCTTTGACTGTCCGGCGAACACGTTCTCCTAAAAAGACAAAGGCATAAACTGAAAGAGGCTTGAAAAAGAAAATCTGGAGCATTTAAAGGGAGATGGGGAAAGGAGAATATAAAAAACAAAATACAGACTACAGCAACATAATCTCTCAAGGACAAGGCAAACATGGGGTGCCAGCCCCAGTCCACTGGGGAGCACTTCGAGTTTAGATCCCTCAGGTCCAAGTCAAACGTCTCACACCCACGTGGGTTCTCATTCTTGTCACTGAGGGGACATCTGGGAAGCAGGAGAACCAGCTGTCGCCACCTATCTGTAACCTACCAGCTAGGGAGGTTGGAACCACCCAGGGAAAACTGGGAATGCAAAGGGCAGGCGGGGCCAGGCTGAGTTCATTTCCCCGCCCTACAGGCATCAACTCTGGCACAGAAACGGTCCAGCGGGAATCTGATTACCCAGAGGGTCCTGAGGTCAGCTGGGAGGGCTTATCAGTAATGAGCCCTCAGGAGCACATCCCGGGCCCTCTCTCGGATCACCAAGCCCAGCTGCCGCTCCAAGGCTGTGGCCATCGGAGGACGGCTCTCAGGGCGACAGGGAAGCTCCTTAGCATAGAGGCTAGGGCGGGGGTCCCTCTCCTGAAAGCCACGCCTTGCCTGTACTAGCAGTGGACGCCCGTGGGCGGTACAGGACACTGCGGGTGTCCCGAGGTGTGGGATCCATCCATCGGTGCCCGAGGGAGCACAAAACACCACACCGGAGGGGAGGTTCCCCAGAAACACTCCAGGGCTCTGCTGCCCAGCGAACCATTAAACACTAAGTCGGCCACTTGGTGACCTCGCCTAGCCTAGCGACCAGGGCAGGCCGGAAAGGCTGGAAAAAGCAGCCGCTTCCGGGGACTCTGGGTCTCCAGGAGCGCAAACGCCGTCAAGGCATAAACTTTTTTGAGGTCAAACAGGGCCCGCCCGGGGTCTGGCACAGCTAGTGTGGCCACCACTCCCAGCAAGGCAGCGGAAAAGGAAGCAGCCAGGCCGGCCGAGGGCCCCGGGGCGGCGCGGGCGGGGGCCGGGAGCCCACGTGCCCGGCGGGAGGACTGGAGGGCGGGCGCCGCTGGGGGCGGGGAGGGAGCCTGCTTACCCCGTCGGTGCGGGGCCTCCCCGGGCCCCTCCGCTCCACCATCTCCGGGCCCGGGGCCGTCGCTGCCACCGCCGCCGCCGCCGCCGCCGCCTCCACCGCGCGGGGCTTGGACATCTTCCTGCCTGGAGAGGGGGACCCGGGGGAAGCGGGGGAGGGGGCGCTCAGGGCGCGGCGGGGCGGGGAGCGGGGCCGCCCGGGCCGGGCGCCGAGGTGGCGCTTCCCGCCGCAGCCATGTTTCGAGGGCCCGGCGGCGGAGGGCCGGCCGGGGCGGGCCTGGGTCCGCCTTGTTCCCCCGCCGGCCGGCTCGGCCGGGCCCCGCGCGCCGCCCGCCCCCCGCGCGCGGCCGGGCCCGACACACCCACCTGCAGCCCCGCCAGGCCCATGGCGGCGCGCCCCGCCACCTCGCCCTCGCCGCCTCCGCCGCGGCCCGGCCACCAGCGCTGTCGCTGCCGCTGCCGCTGCTGCTGCCGCCGCCACCAGCGCCGCCGCGGCGCCCCGGGGAAGGGCCGGCGGCGCCCCACGGCGCCCCCTTCCCCCATGGCGTCCGAAGCCAGGCCAGCACCGCGCGCCGCGGCAGCCCCGGGCCGCCCCAAGCCAGGGACGCAGGAAGGAGGGATCGAGGGACGGAGGGAGGGATCGAGGGACGGAGGGAGGGACCGGAGGAAGAGGAGGAGGAGAGGAGGCGCCCGGCTCGGGGCGGGGCCCAGGCCGCTCGGCGAATCCCGGCTCGGGCGCGCCCCCTCGCGCGCGCGCTCAGCCACTCGGCGCGCACCGCGGGGGAAACGCGACCGTGACAGCCAGGCTTGGCACGCTGGGCTCCTTCTCTCGCAGGCGCAGCAGGTATTCTGGGAGTCCGATCTGTGCCAGGCGAAGTCAGCAGCACGGAACGCAACGGGCGGGGCGAGGAGGGGGGTGCGGGCAGCAAGCTTCTGATGCATGCGCCAGCCGGAGTAAAAGTCCCTGGGATCCCCCGGAGTCCGCCTCTCCCTGCTGTACCCCAGCCCAAGACGGGGATGGCGAGTTTCAAGTGATGTGCCAGGGCTGCGCCCACATCCCCAGTACCAGGAAGGGACACTTGGCGGGTAGGAGGCCTCTGCGCAGACCGCGCCTGGACTAGAGATGTAAATGGGCAGGGTTCTTTCTACTGCGGACGTTATCATTCTCACAACAGCCTCTGGAAGGCAAACACGTTAAGTCTTCTCTACAGATGGGGAAATTGAGACTCAGAAGCAAGGAGCCTCAAAAAGTTCTCACAACAAACAATAAATGGGTTTACAGCCCAGCCCCAAAGTCCCCGCCCTATGTTCTCCCGCTGAAGAGGAGGAAATTGAGGGTGGAGAGCACCTGGTGCCGCAGACGCAGACGGACTTAGCAGGTGGCCTTGTGTCCCGCCCCCCTGTCCTTAAGATGGTGCAGCAGCTGCTAGGGCTTGTGGGCCCTCAGCCAGAGATTCACTCAATTTGTGCAAAGTCATAGATGCGAACCAGACGCTTGAAGGTGGCCAGCTCTGTTTCTGCCTGTTTCTCTCCGCGTCTGCCCCAGAGGTGCTTTGCGACCACAACCACATCACTTCCCCAGTCTGGCCCTCGGTGTCCTCATAGGTAAAAACCAAGAACCTTGCGTTTCATAATCTACCTGGGCACCTTCCAACATCTGCAATTAAACAAACGGGTCTTTGCAGCCAGCACCCTTCAGCTCCCATTAGAAGCGATAAAGATGAGCGGGATTAGCAACGGGGAGACCGTTTAGGACCGTGCCTCCCATGACAACTCATGCTTTCAGATCCTTCAAGGCACGCCCCTCCCCCAACCACTAACTCCAAGGCGAAGGGCCCGCGGCCTCTGCAGAACCTCACACACTTGAATGCCAGAGACTGTCCAGACGAACAGAGGATTTCAAAGTGACACTGAGCCAGTGGGGCGGTGTGCGCAAGTTGGAGGCCAGCCTGGACCACATAGTGACACCCAGTCTCAATGCCCCCCCAAAAGCCCCAAGATGACACTCTTGGAAGTATCTCCACATCAGCAGGCCAGAAAATGGCCAGGGTTTGTCGCCAAATTACTACAGGAATCATAGCTCTGGAGCAGGAAGTAGCCACACAAATCATCTTGTCCCCTTTGCATACTATTTTAAACTATCCCAAACCCTCTATACAACACTCAGGGCCACAGCTTCTGCTGATTCTTAGCCCCCAATTCCAATATATTGCAAGTCTAGCACCCAGTTCTCTTAACAGCTCAAATAGGCAAAAGATGTAAATGTAAATCATCTTAAGTTTAGAAAGCCATCCCTTCCTTTGCCCATATTTACATGTATATAACAAATATACCTATCAGTAGAAATACAGGATTTCGTAGAAATATAATTCAACAGTAATGTCACTAATAGCGAACATCTATTGAATGTTTATGATGTGTTAGGCTCTATCACAATGCTTTATTGAAATTTCCCAACAACTTGTGAGAAGGTGCAATTAATTAGTCCTATTTCACACGTGGAAACTGAGCCTCAGGCCAGATGAGTCACCTGGAGGAAGAAATGGACCAGGGTGGGATTTCAACCCAGTTCCTCTATATGATCACAATCTATCATGAAGAATGTATATTGTGCATGGTGTGGGGCTGCACACCTGTAATCCCAGCACTAGGAGCTCAAGCAGGAGGATCACTTTGAGTTCAAGGGCAGCCTAGGCTGTATGTTAGGTTCAAGGCCTGGACTGTATAGCAGGACCCTATCTCAAAAAAACAAAAACAAAAAATAACCAAAAGCCAGGGATGTAGCTCAGTGATGCTGTGCGGGCCTGGCAAGCATTAGGTCCTCCGTTCAATTCCTAGTACAGGAAAAAATTATATGTATATTGTTTCTCTTGAATTCAAACCCTAGCATGCTAACACACTCCTCCATTCAACAAACATTTATTAAATACCTGCTTGTTCCAGGTTGTGTGCTAAGGACACAGCCGTCAACATGAAGACAGATGGAGCCCTAAGGCCAGGGGGTCAGCAGGGCATAGTGTCAACTATGGATTTGATCCTCGGAGTAACGGGGAGGCTGGGGGAGAAAGTAGTGAGGATGACATGGTATAAGTCTGTATTCTGGGGAACCCCATGGCTGTGAGAGGATGACGAACTGGAGGTAGTAAAACTGGGAGGGAACAATTCAAAGGGAACTATTTGGCAACGGCAGTAGAAACGGACAAAAAGTAGATGCGATGAGTCTTCTCCAGCTAATGCACTTGGGCGGGAGTAAATATCTTTACACTAGATTTTGTTTTTTTCTTTCCAGCATGGAGGATTGAACTTAGGACACTGTGCTTTCAAAGCAGGCATGGTGCCACTGAGCTAAATCTCCAGCCTGGGGGATAAATATCACTCCAATTTTAGTGTATGTGTTGCCCAAGCAAGCACAAAGGGGAAAAAAGTATCTACATGACTGTAAAACCAGAACTAGCCTGAGATTTAGCTCAGTGGTGCCCAGGGGAAAGGTTCTGAGTTTGACTCCTGGTCCCCAAAATAAAATAAAATAAATAAATAAATGAAAACCACAGGAATTGTCTGCTATCTTAAGTGAGTTGTCTGCTATCTGAAGTTTCTTACCAGGACCCAGAGAGATTAGCAAAGTGAATTGTCTCATATACTGTAAATGTTTGGTATTTATAATTCTAAATATCCAATTTAATTGTTTGCAAGAATGAAGGAGTGCCAATATATGGTGGTGCTCGTCTGTAATCCCAGCATTTAGGAGGCTGAAGCAGGAGAATGGCTTCAAGTTCAAGGCCGGCCTGAACTGCTTAGCAAGACCCTGTCAGACACACAGACACAGACACACACACACACCCATGATTTGGAGCCTAGGAAACAGGTGATTATGAATCTCGGGCTCAAGTGACATTGAGAATCACTAGCCAGTAATTACAAAGGTGATTTATAATTCTACCGTGACAGAAGCTGGAAAACGTTCACCTTCCTCTTAGCTAAGCAAGGGAGATAGGGCCAAACCAGACATCGTGATGTGGCTACTCTGGACAGTGACATTGGATTTCAGCTTCCCTCTCTGGAAAACGGTAATAATAATTTGTAAAAATTAACAAATAATAAATTGCTCATCTTTTAAGGATTTCAGTGATAAATTATAGGGAAAAATGTAGCCGTTTAGCAGCTTCCTGGAACAACCAGCTAAGCACAACTTCTGCAGAGCTGGTTATGCAGAACTCCTGAGCTTATCACCAGTTCACAGGATGTTCCCCGGACATCTTGTTAAGTTTGTTTTTTCCCCTATAGATTAATTAAAGCAAGCTTTAAAATAAATACTACTTTTGAAACAGGTAGTTTAAATGGTTTTGCAATGATGGTAAAAATGAATCGGAATCACAGTTTTATTGACTTGTCAGGGGATTAGATAAATATACTTTTAGAAGCTTAATATTTTCCTAAGGAAAATTGTTAGTCTTAATTTTCTCCATGAATTGGCCTATGAAGAAGCCCTTTTAACCTGAATTCAATATGCCTCCGTTCTTAAACAGAATCGGGGGAAGAAGTCTTGTCCCCAAAGACCCTGTAGGGCTGCTGGGAGAACAAATGATGCAACTGAGCACAGGGCCTGCAAACGGGCCCAATAAGATTTGCTGAATACGTTATGATTTTATTCATAACTACCACTACAGACAGCTTACTGTATTAAGGCAAAATTCCTACTACATGTGGTGCGTTGGCATTTCAAATAAAATGTAATGCTTCAACTTATTTTTTAAAAATAGTAATGCTACTCAACTATCAAGCTCAGTGTTTGGCCCTTTCTCCTAAAGGAGACGCAGCGGCTGGAAGTGACCAGGCGACTGGAGATATCTTGGCCGCATGAACTATGCAAAGATGGACTTCAGGCGGGGGCATCGCCTCTTGCTCTGGACACCCCATCCACCCCACGCCATCGCCTGTGAGCAGGAGTCCGGGCTCAATGGGGTGAAGGGGTTCCCAGGAGGTGCCGGGGCCCTCGGGCAATCCAAAGTGGGCCAGTGGGGCCTGGCCTCGCCCTGCGGCGCAGAGGTGACTCAGGCCGTGGGGGAAGGAAGGTGCTACGGCGGCGCTCACCCCGACGCGCTCCCCAAGACGTAGGTTACAGATCTGCTCCTTGGTCTCGCGGTCACCTCCTGTCCCCACAGGAGAAAGCGCTAGAGTGAGCGAAGCCTCACTCTCCCCTCCTGTCAGTAACAACCTTTCTTTCCCTGGAGGGCTCTGAGCTTTAGTTTGCAAAGAGCTTTGATATATGGATCTGCTACTTCTGGGAGAGGCAGAGCCAGCGATGCCCACATTTCAGAGAGGGGAGACAGAGGAACGGCAGTGAGAAGGGCTCTGGTGGCTTTAGAAGCGGGAGTTGGGGGACAGAAAAGGTTCTGAGGGAGCCTCCTCCCCCGCCCCAGGCTCTCTGCGCTCCACCTGCAGTAGGGCATCTTCTGCCACGATTCCCAAGCTCGCTCCAGCGCCAACCGCCACCCGGCCGCCCCATGAGGTAGCTAAGTGGGTAGATACCTCTCGCCATAGATGGGCTCTGTCACCGCCTGCGATCTCCCGGGAAACCGAGCTTTTGAAAAAAAGTTGCAACAACTGTAGCCAACTGCTTCGCCAAGCAGCCGCTGCTTGACTGTATTGGCGCCAGCGCCCGCCTCTTCGCTGGCTCTGAGTCCTGATAGGTGAATTTGCAGAGAGAGCCCGCCCTTTTCCCCGCCTTCCAGGCCTGGGCGGGGCCACTGGCCCCACTTTCTACAAACGCTTTCAGGACAGGTCCCGACGGAGGAGGAGGTTGGGGGGTTTAAATTTGATGGACTCTTGGCACTGATTGGGTGATGTGAATGACACCCTCGCTTCCATTGGATAGCCTTCAGCTCCTCCCCTCCCGGTGTTGAAGCTCCGCCTTTGGGCCACCGGCGGACGGCCACGGCTCAGAGTAGACCTGATACGAGACTTCCGGTATTTCTGGTGTTTGAACGGAACCCGACTTTTGACCCCAGGACTTCTTCTGACCCAAGGGACCCAGGTCGCCCAGTAGGCTGTAATCTCTAAAGCCCCCACCTGTCTCTGTTTGGTCCATTCATTAAAGTGTTGAAAGGTTTATTTAGAGTTTGTTCTTCCAATATTCCAGGCCTGCAAACAGAACTTCCGCAAACAAACTGTGGCCAGTGGATAAACTTCCTAGGAGGTCAAGGATCCTAGCCATACACATCCACCTTTTTTTTTTTTTTTTTTTTTTTGTACTGAGAATTGCACTTGCGAGGCAGGTGAGGCACCACTGAGCTACATCCCTGGCCTGAAAGTGACACTTGTCATGACTTTGCCGTGCGCCCTTTGGCACAGTATTTTATTTGTCTGGCCTTTAGTTTCCTTTGCAGTCAAGTGATAAGAGCTGGGCTGTGATCCCCAAGTTCCTTCTACCTTCCATTACTATACAGAGGTTTCGATCTAAACTCAGTAATTCAACACTGCGTGAGGGATAGTAAATATTAGCACTGTTTTGGTCCTTAACGGAAACAATTCTTCACTTTTTTAAAGGAAGAGATTCCAGGTGTGGTGTTGTACTCCTGTAAGCTCACCATTCAGGAGGCTGAGACAGAAGGATTGCCATGAATTTGAGCCCAACCTGGGCTATATGGTGAGTTCAAAGTCACCCTAAAACTGTAAGACACTGACTCAAAAACTTCCCCCAAACAAAGACCACATATTAATCATATGCAGTACTAGGGATTGAAACTACGGACTTTCCACTAAGTGACATCCCCCACTCCTTTTAAAATTTTTTTAGATTTCAGTTTTTTTTTTTTTTTATGAGACAGGGCCTGCTACAGTATGTAGTCCAAGTTGGCCTTGAACTCTCCACATACTCCAAGCTGGCCTCAAACTCAGAGTGCATCTTCCTACCTCCTGAGTGCTAGAATTACAGGTATGGACCACCATGCCTGGTTTTGTTATTATTATTATTATTAATTATTATTTTGGTATCAGGGATTGAATTTGGTACCACTGAGCTAAATCTCTGGCCCTGGCTTTTATTTTTTGGTTTTTTGTCTGTTTATTTGTATTGGGTTTTTAAATTTTTATTTCATTTATTTTTTGGTTTTTTTTGTTTGTTTGTTTGTTTTTAGGTTTTTGGAGACAGGGTCTTGCTTTGTGGTTCAAACTGGCCCTGAACTCAGCCTCAAACTCATATCACAATCCTCCTGCCTCTGCCTCCCGAGTGCTGGGATTACAGGCGTGAGCCACCACGCCCGGCACTGTGGTATGTGGTACTGGTTGCTGCTGGGTGTGGGTCTCCACACCCAGTATTGTTATGTGGTTACCGGGGAATCGAACCGGGTCCTTGCGCTTGCAAGACAGGCGCCGGAACCACTGAGCTAACTCCCCGGC
>PVIR01009515.1:37759-53061 GCA_004026965.1 Petromus typicus | reverse complement strand
TGAGCTCAGGGCCAGCCTGAACCACAAAGCGAGACCCTGTCTCAAAAAAACCTAAAAAAAAAAAAAAAGAAATATGCAATTTCTTATAAAAATGAAACATTTACCTACTCTATGGCCCAGAAATTTCATTCCTAGAAATTTATTTCAGTGAGATGGAAACATATTTTCATAAAAGTCTTATACAAAATGTACAAACATGTTCATGGCAGCGTTCTTTTTTTTTTTTTTTTGAGACAGGGTCTCACTTTGTAGTTCAGGCTGGCCCAGAGCTCAGCCTCAAACTCACATCACAGCAATCCTCCTGCTTCTGCCTCCTGAGTGCTGGGATTACAGGTGTGAGCCACCATGCCCGGCACTGTGGTATGTGGTACTGGTTGCTGCTGGGCATGAGTCTCCATGCCCATTATGGGATGTGGTTACCGGGGAATCGAACCCAGGCCCTCGTACTTGCAAGACAGGCACCAGAACCACTGAGCTAACTCCCCGGCCCCAGCGTTCTTTTTTTTTTTTTTTTGGAGACAGGGTTTTGCTTTGTAACTCAGGCTGGCCCTGAGCTCGGCCTTGCACTCACAACAGTCCTCCTGCCTCTGCCTCCCAAGGGCTGGGATTATAGGTGTGAGCCACCATGGTTGGCACTGTTGTATGTGGTTACCGGGGACTGAACACGGGATTGCCTTTGTGCTTGCAAGGCACTGAGCTAAACCCCTGGAACCACGCAGCTTTATTCTTAATGGTCCCAAGTATGTCATATAGAAATAAAAGGGAATACTACTCATCAATAAAAATGAACAAATTCTTGATATATGCAGTAACGTAGATGAATCTCAAATATACTATGCTGAGTGGAAAAAGCCTTATATCTATCTATCTATCTATCTATCTATCTATCTATCTATCTATCTATATATATATATATGTTAGGAGGCTTAAAAAGGTTAAGAGGTACAAAATACAGTTAAATAAGGAGGTTACTTTCTAGTATTATATAACAGTACAGTGTCTATAGTTATAATTATTATATATTTCAAAATAGCTAGCAGAGAGAATTTTGAATATTCCAACACAAAGAAATCATATTATGAGGTGATGGTTATATTAACTGAAACTTATGTTCCATTTATATAAATTTCTCTTTTTTGTTGTTCTTTTGGTACCAGGAATTGAACTCAAGACCTTGTGCTTGCCACTGAGCTACATCCCCAGTCCTATATGAACTTCTTTTCTTTTTTTTGTGGTGTCAGGGATTGAACTCAGGTGCCTGTGCTTTCAAGGTAGATGTGGTACCACTTGAACTAAATCCCCGCCCCCTGTATGAATTTCTAAGAATAGTAAAAGTTAATCTATGGTGAAGAAAATCAGTGTGGCTGACTCTAGAAATACTGGGAAGGGAAGGGCAGAGAGTGGCTAGAAGGGTCATGAAAGAACCTCAAGACTGGCCAATGATAGGGCCTTCTACTCCAGCAACGTGCACATCTGTCAGACTTATAGAATGGTGTTCTTCAGATCTGTGTGTTTCACTGTATATAAATTTTACCTAAAAAATTAAAAACTATTAAACTAATAATATGCACGCTGAGGTGTTTAGGATTAAGTACACTGATGATGGCAACTTACTCTGAAATACACTTTAGAAAAAAATAAATGGATGAGTGGACAGAAAGATGGATGGCTATATATAAGCTAAGGCTTGACAAAATGTTAGTTTTTAAATTGATATGGGATATAGATCTGTTTTTTTGGAGGGGTAAATCTCCCCAGGTAAGTCTAATGGGCAGGTACTGAGATAAAAGGCTGTTTTCAGTTTTCTTAGTGAAAAATGTGAAATGAATAACATGCCCTAAACTGGCAGAGATGCCACCCCACCCCCAAGTATCTGAAACCCTAGAATAAATATCCAAGACGAAACAAGACCTCCCAGAATTAGGCTAAATCTTATGGCCTACTTCACACTGGATTTAAATAAGACAAATTATTTGATGTGGTCTCATAGAGTGGGATACTGAAATCAGGACAGTTATAAAAATTCTGGACAATATAGTAACTATACTATTCTCTAACTTAAAAAGAAGTCTCGAGCCAACATCAGTAGGTCTAAAAAGTAAAGTACTTATTCACACTTCAGGATATGACATAAAGACCTCCTCCTTAGCCCAGTTCTCCTCCAAGGCTTGTAACACTGGTCTGGGCTTCTCAGACTCTGTCATTTTCTCTAGCTGTTTTTCCAGAGGTCCACAGGGACAGGGCAGGATCAGGCATTTGGAGAGGAAGAAGCTGCTGTGTGGCACCTGAAAGGACCTCAAGAGAGAGCTGATTTTAATGGGGTAGGGAAAGAGTGAGGGGAGGAGTAAAGGGGGAAATAATGCAGTCAAGTGCAATATGGAGCCTCTATTCCCCGAGCTGCCCCATTTATTCTGCATAATTGCTTCATTTCCACTGGCAGTGCATCTCCAAATGAATTTCATTACTGTGCCTTGGATATCATATTGATTACCAGTTTCATCGATCCCTATCTTGCTAATTAGCATATAAATTAGCCATTTGGGGGAGGCATTAGGTAAAATTGAATTTTCCCCTTAATCTTCTTTCAGAAGGTAAATGAAAATGGATGTGGCCTGTTAAGGCCCGTGGCCTTCCTTGGACACAAACTAAGTGCTGTTCACGCAGCACTCAGGGGCTGTCTTGTGGAGAGACAGAAAGAAGCTTCTTAACCTAACGGGATGCGGCAGCCGTCAGAGCTGCAAGCATCTTCCGGAAAACTGGAGGCGCAGGACAGATTTGTGCGCAGGCCGAGTCTGTTTTCTGGGAGGACACAGCTGAGCTGACAGACAGCAGGGCCTCTCACGGAGACGTGAGTGGAGGGCCTGTGACACAGCAGCCCCAGAGGGGCTTGTTCCAAGGCTGGAGTGGACAGTGCCACTCTCTGCTGTGGTTCAGTGTCATGATGAGGAGTCGAACTCAGGAGATCTGTGTTGGACACTCTGGAAATCAGTATGGAGGTTCCTCGAAACACTAAAACTAGAGATTTCATTTCACCCAGCTATCCCCCTCCTAGGTATCCTCTGAAGAGTTAAAGACATCATATTTCAGTGATACACACACATTCATGTTTATATCAGTATAGTTAATAATAGCTAAATGTTGGAAGCAGCTATCTGTCCATCAACAGATGAATGGATTAGGAAAATACAGTATTTATGCACAATGAAGTACCACTCTGCCATAAAAAAGGATAAACTAGAGTCGTTTATATGTAAATGAATGTACTCTAAAGCCATATCTAGAGAAATAAATCAGATACAAAGTGAAAATATTGCATGGTATCTCATATGATAAACCTGAAATATAAATAAAGAGCAAGATAAAAAAATAGGAAGTAGGGAGCTTTTTTCAAGAATGTGAATGGGGATGTGATCAAGAGATGGAGGGAGCTGGAAAGGAGAGGAGGGAAAGGGGGTGAAAAAATAATTCGGTTATGAACATGGACCAACTCCCCACAGCAAATGTAATCATTCTTAATGCAGGCGTATAATGATAAGACATAAAAGATGAAACAGTCTGTTTTAGGATGCCTGCTCTGTCTCTTGTCAGCTGAGTACTCTTGAGTACGATATCCTCTCCAGACCTTAATCTCCTCTTCTGCAGCATGGGTATAATCACAGCACCCAGCCCATTGAGTAGCTGTAAGCACTGAGGAGAGTGAGTGCATATGGAGCACTTCCTGGGGGCCTGGCAGACAGTGGAGCTCATGGCGTCTTCTCCTCCAACAGCACTGCTGGGACCAGACCACACAGGTACTTGAGGACAGCTAATTCCTGGCTTCTCCAACACAGCTACTCAGCTTTGAAGTACACATTCCTTTAGACTCCCAGGCACTGAGGACCCAGAACAGGTTACAGTCCCTGGAGTGCATGACACAGCACTGGGAATGTGCTGAAAATGCACAGCCATGGCCTACTCCACACTCACTGCACTGGGCACTGCTGTGCATGTGAGTTTGAGCACTGTTCTCAGTGATCCTTGTCCGTGTCTGAAGGAAGGGACGTGGACATCACGTAGTCAAAAGTGCAGGCTCAGAAAGTGGCTTGGCTGCAGTGAGGCCACAGCACAGCCCAGATAAGGCTTTTGGTCTCCTCATCAGAGGCCATCTAGATGTGGTGGTGGCCCTGCTGAGGGCGCTTCTCTGGCAGCAAAGAACTGTACTCCCTTCTGTGGGGCAATCTCGGTTTGACGCAGCCTTAAGATTACAGCTGCCATAGGCTTTGAAAGGAGACTCAGTCCCCTTTGGGGTACTGTTGGAGATTAGAAAGTCTGGTTGCTGCGATGACCTCACAGAGGATACTAAGGCAATGGAGGAAGCACCCTTGATAACCTCTGTTACCTCTGCCCTTTGAACTCTGAATGCTTCCCACGGGGACACAAGAAACCATGGACAATGATGCCCATAGAGAGGGCAAGTTGGTGGCACAGAGACTCAGCGGTAGGGAGGCAGGTGAGAAGGAGGCATGTTTTTCACTTATGTCCCTTTGTACCTTTTAAATTTTGTTCTCTGTGTATGTAAAACATACCCAAGAATTACTCAGGAAATAACAATTTTGATATTTGCCTCAAATAGCAGTTAAAACAGTATCCCATCTGGTTTGCCATTAGAGCATCTATTCTACTTCGATGTCTGCTCCACCCACTACCCTGCTGCCACCATGTGATTGTTGGTGGGATGAGTCACCACACCCAGCATTTTTGTATGTGGTTACCGGGGATCAAACCCAGGACCTTGCACTTACAAGGCAGGTACCACTGAGCTAAATCCTCGGCCCTACATTTAAAAAAAATCTGGGCTTCAACATCACAGAGTGCTTTGCATAAAATATAAGTGAAAGATAAAATCCCAGAGAAAGGGTCCTTCTCTCTCTGGACAGTGGGTCACTCAGGAGCTAGTGGCATAGGAGTGGCTGTCTGGGCCAGAGTTTAGACGCCTGCAGGACCAGGAGCCAGAGGTGTCACTGGTCTCCTAAATCCATATTCCAGTGACCTTCAGAACTAGTTGGTACTTTTTAGAGGTAGAAGGCACACACAGTTGGGAGGCAGCAAGTTCCTAGGACTGTCTCCAAGTAAGGAGCACAGGTGGCTAAATATAGCTACTGCTCCAGATAATGAGCAAGAGGAGTTCGTGGGCAAGTCCAGGTGGCCTTTCCAGTCTCAGTTATGGCTGCATGGAGGGTAGATGAGGCAGATGTGGACTGTGATATTACTGCAAGGCCGATGAAAGTGTACATAAGGCAAAATGTAAATGATTGTCAGCAAAGTATTTCAACCACCTACATGTGTGTACCTGTGAAGACAAGCATTTATTGTTATCAAGCAACCATGTACAATTTCTTATTTATTAAACTTGAGCTTATGTAATTTTATGCAATGATTTATAGGTTAAAATATTTTTAACACATGACATAGGAAGTATAAAAATGTATAAAATAATTCTGTTAATGATATTGTTATATTTATTAAAAGTCATTAATACTAGTGATGTTATAATAAAAATTTAAGAAAAATTTTTGTTAAATACATTAATTCAATTATTTATTTTATATGTGGCTTAAGATGGTTACTCTTCACTCATTGAATGCTAGGCAAAGACAAAAGTTTAGACACCCATGATCTACCCAATGCAAAGATACTATGGATACTATAAACTAAGATTGATTAGATTCCATCTCTACCTGGCTAGAATTGCTTTCGCTAAGGTCAAAGACATCAGTGTCATTAATGCTAAAAAACATATTCAATTCTCGCTTCCTTGGTGTCTGGGCAGCATTCAATGACTGTTCTTAGCTTTTACGAAACACATTCTCCTGGCAATTCCTTCTAGCCTCTTTCACAGGCCATTTCATATTGAAGCTCCTTAAGCTGGGAACTCCCCTCAGAGCTCCAAGCGGATGAATCCCATTACCTTGTAACATCTCTGCTTAGATGTTTCAAAGCAATTATACTTTAATCTGTTATACATGAAAATTATAATTTCTCTGGAAAACAGTTCTCATATTGTTTTTCAGTGAGTAGCATTACCAATCACCCTTGAGAGTTTATTCCAGGAAAATAGTTTTTCCTTTCCTTCTATAGAATAAAAACACTTTTTTTCCCCTAGAAAAGGGTTGAAAACAAGTAAGTATTTCTAGTCATGACTTTAAATATGAATGAAATCTTTCAAAAATATCATCTGGCAATTTAGGTTCCCTGCACAGAGAGAACTCAATGAAGTTAGTTCTCTCACTCTAATTATGTTTTTCCAAAACATAACAAAAATAACACATATTTCCCCCTCTCTTTCTTTTAAACTCCTATATGTACATATTCTTCTTTTCTTTGCCCTGCGTTTTTATCCATAATTGGTTCTTAGTTTCTGATTTTTCTTCATATTCTATTTTCTATTCTACTTTTCTTATTTCCCTTAGCCTACCACTCTGTGGCTGAATCACAATATGTATTTCAATCAGTTCATATTTATTGGGAACTGACTATGTCTACTCTGGGATAGACTGATGATCAACATAAAATTCGTAATGTGTTTTATATCTGCCATGGAGCAAAATGCTTTATATTTGATAGTAATTTAAGGTTGAACTAGAAAATTAAAATTGAACGGTGTGAAGGAGAATAACTAGGTGGCTATATTAGATAGGGTGTCCAGGAAAGACCTTTCTGAGAAGGTAGTCTTTAAAATTGGGGTTGAATTACAAGGAGGCAGTTACTGTACCCTTTGTGCTAGTTAGTACAAAGACCCTAAGAGAGAAATACATGTTTGATGTTTGATGGCTGCATAGTAGACAAATCAAAGTACATAAAATACAGTAGCTTTCTGTGTAACTAAAGTGAGAATTTGGAGTTCACTCTTTTAGAAATGTATTATTTTTAATGTTTGTAACATCTGCAGTGATGCACATTTTTTTATTCCTGTTATTAGTTATCTTGATGAGTCTTTATGAAGGTTAATAATCTTATTAACCTTTAAAAAGAACCAACTTTTGGCTTTGCAGATCCTAAGAGTAGTTTTTATTTCATTAATTTCTGTTCTGGTCTTTTTTATTCCCTTGCTTCTACTTTCTTTGGGTTTAATTTGTTGCTTTCTCTAATTTCTTGAAAGGATGAGTTTAAGGCTATAAAGCTCCCTTTAAGCTCAGCTTTATTTATACCCCAAAATATTTTACACATAATATTTTTCAGTATCACCCATTTAAGAATATTTCCTATTTTTTTTGATGGCTTATATAGAAGTATGCTGCTTACTTTCCAAAATGTTGGTGTGAGAGTGTTTACAGATACCTTTTCCTTGTATGCATTATAGTCAGAGAACATCATTACATGTGACTTCAATTCTATCAGATTTGTTGAGAATAGTACTTCATCCAATATATGGCTAAATTTCATAAATGTTCCATGTATGCTTGTATATACTCTGTAGCTGTTATGTGAAATTTCTATATATGTTTATTAATAACATTAGATAATTGTGTTATTCAAATCCTACTGGAATTTTTAAAAAATTCAAATCTTTATTAGCACATTATATAAATACATCATGATTGCATTCAACATTGAGAATTTGTACTAGTATATGACAAAACTTAATTCTCTCTTTTTCCTATTCCCCTACTCATCCTACAGGCTCCCGCCCCTATCTGCATAAGCTTTGTTTCCTTTTTAAAAAATTACTATCACATTATTCTTCCCCTCATTACTTACTCCTACACCCTATTTCCTTTTAAATATTTTCTATTTCATAATATCTACTATATATACTAGACTTCATTTACATCTTCATTTTCTCATACCAAAGAAAAGATACGACACTTACACATGTGACCTATTTATTTCACTTATGAGGATATCTTGAAGGTACATCCATTTGAATATAAATGACTCATTCTTTTTATTTTTTTTTCAATCCTGAGGAAGATATGTAAACATACTACAGTTTGATAGTAAACTCTTTTTCCTTGTGTTACTCAAATCTTACTGGAATTATGAAGAAATTTTTGCTTTACATAGTAGGTATATACAGTTATTTATTTTTTTTTTAAGAGATGTAGTCTTCCTGGGTCACTCAGGTTGGCCCTGAACTCCTGCGCTCAATTGATTCTCCTCCTTCTGCCTCCCAGGTAGCAAGGATTAAGGCTATACTTTCAGGGATCATTTTTATAGTTTGTTATGAGAGAAGTCTCTCTGACTGTGCAGAGTACCAAGTAGTATGGATTACAGATATGTGCCACTGTGTCTGGCCAGGTGCATACAACTTTAAAATACTTATTATATATTCCTAGAAAATGAAAAAAATTTTTTTATCATTTTGAACTAACCTCTTGTTTCTAGACATGCTTTCTGACTCCATATAATTTTACCTATTATAAATATAGCTATATTGGCTTACTTCTGGTGTGGCTTACTTCTGGTGTTCCTTGTATATCCTTTTACTTATCTTTCTGTTTACTTTTATCAGGATTTTTCATCTTTGGCATTATTAACATGAGAGCCAGATTAATTCTTTGTTGTGATGGTGTAGTCTTGCACACTGTATTTTACAACAGATCCCAGCTAGTCACGGTAACTCATAACTCCAGAGACTTAAATATCCCCCTCGGAGTGGGAAAATCACCCCAAGTTGAAAACTATTGACTTATATTTTAGGCATGCTTACGACAAGTAGCAGGTGGTTGAATTATTTTAGTTAGTATAAGAATCTTTGTCTGTTAATGAAGAATATTTAACCCATTAGCATAGTGGCAAATTCTCTGCTTTTTTCTTAAAATGCCTTTGTGATAGTTAACTGTGGTGTCAACTTGAGTAAGAAACACCCAGCTCACTGGTTTAGCACAGTTTTGGATATGTCTGACTGATGGACTTACTGAAGAAGGAAGGCCTATCCTGAGTGTGGGTAGCATCAACCAGTAGGCATGTAGCCTGGGTGGATAAAAAGGGAAAGAAGAAAATCTTTTTTTTTTTTTTTTGAGACAGGGTCTCGCTTTTGTAGTTCAGGCTGGCCCTGAGCTCAGCCTCAAACTCACATCACAGCAATCCTCCTGCCTCTGCCTCCCGAGTGCTGGGATTACAGGTGTGAGCCACCACGGCCCCGGCACTGTGGTATGTGGTACTGGTTGCTGCTGGGGTGAGTCTCCCCGCCCATTATTGTTATGTAATTACTGGGGATTGAACCCTGGCCCTTGCGCTTGCAAGACAGGTGCCAGAACCACTGAGCTATATCCCAGGCCCAAGGAAAGAAGAAAATCTTATGCCTGCAGCTCTGGAAGAGTTCCAGACTCTCAGAGTTCCAGAGTTCCTCACTGCCTTTGGACCGCCATCCCCAGATGTCTAGGGAGAGACTCTTCAGCTTCCAACACAGACCATCCAGCTTCCCAATATAGACTCAGAAGGGACTCTGCAGTGAGGTCCAGGTCTCTTCCACTGTTGACTGGATCATGCAGCACTCCAGCATGCAGATGGCCCTCTGCATTCTTCCACACCTGATCCTGCAGTTGGCCATTGTAACCTTATAAATTATATTATATTTATATATTATATATCTATATATTTTGATATATTATTAACTGTTAACTCTAGCTAAAGAATTCTGATATGGCCCTTTATGTTCCTTCTGGAATACCTACCTGAGGTAGATTTTCTCTCTGTCTATATGCAATTATGGAAAGAAGAGAAAGAATGTATAACTTTAAAATCAATTGAGACACTTTGACATTATTAAACCCTTCTGCAGAGCTGTTGCTAGCTCATTTGGTGATTTATGGGTAGAGGCTGCCCTATTGGTAATGGTTTCAGAAACAGAAGATTCCTTTGTGGAAATTAGATTAAGGTACCCCTTTCTGGAGAAAGAAACAGCTCAGAGCCAGGCACACATGCTGACAACTATAGTGTGGAGTAGATTCTGGCTTCTCTTACCACACTGGCAGGAGGCCCTTAATCAACAAACAATATGCAAAAAAGAATTATGGAGGCCTCGGTCTTGGCTTCCATTGTCATTATCAAGAAACTGGCATCAATTTATCTGCTACTTCTTTGAAATCATCTTGTTTACTTACTTATTATTATTATCATTATTATTACTATTTTGTTTTATTTATTTATTTATTTATTTAGGTTTTTTTTTTTTTTTTGAGACAGGGTCTTGCTTTGTAGTTTAGGCTGGCCCTGAGCTCAGCCTCAAACTCATCACAGCAATCCTCCTGCCTCTGCCTCCCGAGTGCTGGGATTACAGGCGTGAGCCACCACGCCCGGCACTGTGGTATGTGGTACTGGTTGCTGCTGGGCGTGGGTCTCCACACCCAGTATAGGTATGTGGTTACCGGGGATCGAACCCGGGTCTTTGCGCTTGCAAGACAGGCGCCGGAACCACTGAGCTAAATCCCCAGCCCTTGTTTGTTTTATTTTTGAGACAGGATCTCACTATGTAGTCCAGGCTGGCCTTGAACTTGTCGTGATCTTTTTGCCTCAGCCTCTCCAGTACTGGGATTGACATGTGCAACCATGCCCAGCTTACTTTTTATTTTAAAAGGTTTATCATGTTAGAGGCAGTGTTACTACCTTGTATTTAAGTGAGGATTCTTTTAATTTGCCAGCTTGCCATCCATTATTTTTCTTGAATTCATAGATTGTTTTATACTGTTTAAGGAAAATTGTCAGACATCATCTTTTCAAATATGCTTATTTTTCAAAATTCTTTTACCTTCTAGGACTTGCATTTAAGTTGTGGTGCTGGTGCTTTTACTCTATCCTTCAAGTTTCACACCCTATTTTCCATGTATTCTATTAGTTTATCTGCTCTGCTGTATTCTAGATAATTTTTTCGGACCTACCTTCCAGTTTTGTCATGAGTTATATATGACCTGCTGGTAAAATGTTCACCAAATTCTTAATTATGGTCATTTTTTTTAGTTTTGAAAGTTCTATTTAGTTCTTTTTCAAATGTTATAGTTCTTTCTATTGATTACTATTCTTGCAGGTATTTTCAAGCTTATTTGAAAATTTCTTTAGATATAGTTAGTACGGTTATTTTATAGTTTGTTTAAAGATTATAAAATCTGAAGTTTTTGTGAAAATTTTTATTGAGTATCACTCAGGGTACTTTGTTATTTTGTGAAAATAATTATATTTGCCTGTTGGTAATTGTACTAGAAAAATATTTTAAAGATGTATTTGAATCCTGGAATAATGGAATCATTCCTAGAAAGGATTTTTCTGGCTTCTGTTAAGAACCACAGAAGACATTACTAAAAAGGAACCATCAGGTCTAGGTGAAAAATTTGAGGTTCCTTGGTGTTATGGTTTGGATCTAAAATGTCCCCTCAAAAGTCTCTTGTGTTTGGAAGGTGACTGTATCAAGGTGGGCTACTTGATGAATTCACAGCTGACGTGGTGTGGGCAGTGGGGCCTGGTTAGGGGCAGATCCCTGAGGCATGACCTGGAAGGGCATTCTTGTCTGTGGCTCCTTCCCTTTCTCTGCTTCCCAGCTGCCACAGGGTGAGTAGCTATTCTTGTTTTCTCTTGGAACCAACCAATAATAGACTTACTCTTCTGAGAACTCTAAGTCAAATAAACCCTTCCTCCTATAAGTTGTGTTAGCTATTTTGTTCCAGTGACACAAAAGCTGACTAATATACCAGGAACACCTAAGTGACACAAACCTGAACTGCCTGGGTAAAGGTTTCCTTCTAGACCACTCTCTCTGCAGGACTAGCTCTTTATGGCTCCTTCCTTCCTTCCTTCATTCCTTCTACCTCCCTCCCTTCTTCCTTTCCCCCCTCTTTTCTTTTCTTTCTTTCCTTTCTTTTTTGTGGTACTCAGCATTAAAACCAAAGTTTTTATGCTGAGCTACATATCTGGCCTTTTTCATTTTTGAGACAGGATTTCACTCAGTCACCAACTTGTGATCTTCCTACCTCAGCTTGCCAGAGTCCTAGGATTATAAACATGAGCCACCATGTCTGGTTTAAGTCTCACTTAACGAGGTAAAGAGCGTATCAGATTTCTTACCTGGGGTGGGCTCTTGGATTGGATTCCTGTCTTCCTTCCCTTATGATGCTCAAACTCCAGCTTGAAATCACAAATAATTCTTTCAGACTAGCAAAGACCTTTAGAGATAAAGAAGTTTTGAGGCTCAGCTTACCTTTCTGAGTTCTTACTTTACCCTGGATTTTGACTATTATCTTACTATTTTGTTAGCTCTTCAATATATGTAAGAAAATTTAAAAATAATACTGCTGTCCCATTTTCAGTTGTCTCCAGTGGCCCTAAGTACCTAGCTTACATTACCAGAAGTGGAAAGTCCTGGACTACATGCGATGAAAAGGCAATGGATGGTGGAGATAATCACTATGTCAGATCCTATCTATAGGCAAAA
The DNA here is from genome assembly GCA_004026965.1 of Petromus typicus. Taxonomy (NCBI): domain Eukaryota; kingdom Metazoa; phylum Chordata; class Mammalia; order Rodentia; family Petromuridae; genus Petromus; species Petromus typicus. The sequence goes on along the minus strand of PVIR01009515.1, from coordinate 40,658 downwards.
AGAATAATGTATCTACATTATGAACCAAAAAAAATTAGTGTTATCTTGTGAGTTTGTATTTGCACTAGTTTATTTTACATAGATGTATGTTCTGTCTTTCCTGATTAGACAGTAAGTTCTTGAAGATTACATATTCTTTCTGGTTTTATAAGTATCCACCCTTTATGTAGGACCTAGGTCCAGAGATAACATGCCAGTCTTCTTGCCTTTTTTGTCTCTTTACTAGAGCTTCAGGATTGTGGGTGAGAACTAGATTTTTAAGAATTCAACTCTCTCCTCACCTCCTTACCTACTTGTAGTAGAGTATTCACTGAGTACTAAGAACAACAAAAGCTACATAAAATTTAGACATTTAATCATAGTAGACATATATATATATATAAATAGATTAATATAAATATAGAGTTTGATACTGTTCAATTATGTCTGCTTGGAAGTCAGACTTTCTCATAAGCTTGACTACTGATATAACTTGGAAGAAATGTTAAACAAATATATCAAAAGCCATAGAATTTTATACAACTTTTGACATAGTAATTCCATGTTTATGATCTTGTCTCAAAACTAATCGTGAAGTGTGGCAATGCACAATGGTAGTCTTGACTACTATTCTAGGCTGGGAAAGAAGGATCATCAAATCCAAGAGTTTGTGAGAATCTGCTTCAAAATAAACACACACACACACACACAAACACATACACTCTCTTATGGGTGCTTACAAAGATTTAACTATCTAGATGGTCATTACATAAAAAGAAAATAAAAATTTAAAATCACATCTGTAGGGGATTAGGGAATTGTATCTTCATCTTATAGAATATTGTGACAGAAAATATCACAATAAGGTGACAAAAGCAGCTTATGAAAGAGTAGAAGGCAATATTTTTTGATAAAAATTTAAAAAGCTAGAGGGGATATAAAACAATGTGTTAGCAACATTGCTTTGGAGTGCTTCATTAACAGGTGTCTTCCTGGCTTCACTCATGTTTTCTGTACTGAATCTCCTATAATTAAAATGTTACTTTTATAAGAAAGTACATTGATCATTTAAAAATATACCTAAGTTCCTTTACATCCAATACATATAGTTGACTACCTCAGGCCAGCCCTTGAATCTATCAGTGAACAGCAGAGAAGTTTATAGTCTCCTAATTCCATCCTCTTCTACTTAAGCCATATGTAGCTTTTTGGCTTCTGAGAACAGAGTAGCATTCATTCACGAGTGGCTCATAATATATACTTAAGTTGAACTGATTGCTGTGATTGTTTTTTACCAAATAATCTCCATTTTAAATGGTCCTTCTAGTCTTAAATTATCTTGCATACTGAAACTAAATAAAAATATTTTGAAAGAATGTCCAAAGGGAAAATTATTACTATAATGAATTCATGCCATTATATGTGAAGTATATAATGCAAGATCTGTTGTATATTTCATAGTTTTGTGTAGTATAGTCCTTAAGTATTGATGGCCTCTGTGGCTGAATAGTCTGTCACAGAGAAAGAATCAAACCTGCCCCCACTTCTTTACAAAGGAAACAAATGCCTGGAATGAGCTGGAATTTCCAGGAAAAGCATATCAGCTCAATTTGTATTCATCCCTGTGGGGTTACTGCACTGATGTCATTTTTAATGTGTCTCACTCTTCCCCCTGATTGGCATGATGCCTCGTTGCCTTTCCCAGCTGGTCTTGTAGCCTCTCCATATAGCAGATCTCCTTCTGAATGACTCTCTCAGGGAGCATGTGCAGAGAAGCTCAGAGCCTCACTCCATGGGAACGGAAGAGATATAGCCAAAGAATGGGCTAACATCAGCGGCTAAATGGAAAAGGTCATGCTGCTTCTGGACGCTGACAAGGCTAACCCTGTAAATGAGTTGATGAGAGCACTTTCTCAGGATTGTCCCCGAAGACTGTGTTTACTGATAAGGATGGACAAGGCAGCTCTGCACGTGAAGAACAGAACAAGACTCCAAGGCCACTTTCCAACCACATGTACTCACTCATCTGCTTTATTCAATTCTATTTGTACAAAAGGTTTATTGAGGCAATGGGCAGACTATGTCTTTAGGGATTAAGAGCTATGAAAATAATACCTAATGGAGGACTCAATTAGCAGATGTCCTGCCAGTGCTATTTCTACTTATAGGACCAGACCTGCCAATAGGAAGAATGAATCATTCTTACTATATTTAAGCACTGATTTTTAAAAAAATAATAGTCACTATATAAAGACAGGCCCAGTAGTGCCTAGTAACAAGAAACAAAAATACCATTCTATAGAGAATGAACATCATATTGTGGTCACAGGTGAAAAGCAAGCATGACAAATTGAGGCACCATTGGAGATGGTGCTCATTTTGCTTATTACCTAATGAAGAACCAAGCCTTTTTTCATCAGAGCATTTCTCTTATGATTATTATTCCAAAACATTTCTAAATGTGGAGTAAAGTTCGTTTCAATAGCTATGGATTACCTAGCTGGCTCCATTGCCCAATATATTCATTTCTTCAAAAAGAGAAGTCTCAAAAGAATTAAGGTTGTTTTTCTATGAATTATAGGAGGAGTAAATGATCAGAAAATTATTGTAAATATTACATTCTTCTTGTTCTAGTTCATATTTTACCAAAATATATCTAAGTCACTACTTAGGAAGTCTCAACATAACATTCCTAAAAGGTTATATTATTATTAATTACTGTTTTTTTTTTTTTTTTTAAGGTTTTTTGAGACAGGGTCTCGCTTTGTGGTTCAGGCTGGCCCCGAGCTCAGCCTCAAACTCACGTCACAGCAATCCTCCTGCCTCTGCCTCCCGAGTGCTGGGATTACAGGCGTGAGCCACCACGCCCGGCACTGTGGTATGTGGTACTGGTTGCCGCTGGGGTGAGTCTCCACACCCA